>CM037786.1:57696565-57707657 GCA_021229015.1 Solen grandis | reverse complement strand
CTCTACAAGTATTCTTTCAATAATCCTGGGTAAACGTTCATATTCAAGCATTATTTAATTAGGTTGGGGTCACTACAGAAGAAAATTTAGATTCTTCTTTTTTTTTGGGGGGGGGGGGGGGGGCTAAAGTTAATAAAAATAAAATTCCTTGGTTTATGATTAAAACCATGTGTATGAAAAGATAGTAAAACATTGTTAAAATGTAAAATACATTGATTAAAAAATTAAAAAGTGTATAGAGACAGTGTATCGAATTAAGAAACCATATGAGCACATTTAAAAGTTCAAGCTGATCGTAAAATTACTATCGGTTTGGCCACAGACATGAAGAGTATAAAAATATGTTTGCATGTGTATCTATACCATTATTTGATGATATAAGTAATCAAACTTCTGTTCAAGCCAATATTTCTGTCTGACCCGTTATTAAAAGCATTTATATGTCAAACGCACTTCTTCCGTTTTTGTGCGCCCCTATAGCGATGAGGTCTTATCTGAAGAGAGATATTTTACCTCTTCACCGTCGTAGCTCATTTGAATATGAGATCAGTAGGTCAAGTCGGTCAACTGCACATGTTGCAATAAAATGTGTTATAAAAGCATTTTTATTCAATATGAGGATTAAAACCCAGTTGGAATGGATACATTATTGTTCAAGGATAAAGGCAATGTAGGTATGTTGAGTTGTCATTCACTTTTTATACAGAAATTTCAATGCCTAATTTTAAAATTAGGCTTTGGTTAGAGAAAGTAGGAAACTTTTCCGCACATAAAATGTCGTTCCGACTGTGTACCCGTAGGGGGGATATCGCCAAATCGAAAGTAGAACGATATCACAAATTACGGGTACACAAATGTGGACTAGCACTTAGCCAGGATTTGATGTAGGAGAATTCTGATATTTCTAAGGGTTGTTGGATGTAACTTGGTTTGTATTATGATTTCCTCCCGTTCCTTACTTTGTAAGGAATTTTCAGGATATCTTTTGATTTTTATACGCCCATCTTAAGATGGGGCGTATTATGTGAACACTCACGGCGGGCGGGCGTGCGGGCGTGCGGGCGTGGAACATTTGTTGTCCGGGCTCTAACTTCAATACCGTTTGCCCAATCCTTTTCAAACTTTCACAATGTGCATGGCCATAATATCCGATGAGTTCGATATCCAGCATTATGCGTGAATGACTTAGAAGTTATGGCCCTTGATGTACACAAAATACTTGAAATTGTGATTGTCCAGGCTCTAACTTCAATACCGTTAGCCCAATCCTTTTCAAACTTTTCACATATGTGCATGGCCATAATATCACGGATGAGTTCGATATCCAGCATTATTGCGTGAATGACTTAGAAGTTATGGCCCTTGATGTACACAAAATACTTGATATTGTGATTGTCTGGGCTCTAACTTCAATATTGTTTGCCCAATCCTCTTCAAACTTTCCACACATGTGCATTGCCATAATATCTTGGCTGAGTTCGATATCCAGCATTCTCATGTGGGTATCCAGTCAAAACGGACCCAAGTCAAAACGGACCCAAGTTAAAACGGTGCCAAATTGGTCAAAACGGCCCCAACTGGGTGAAAAGGTCGGTCAAAACGGCCCCATATAAACGGCCCCATTATATTTTATATATGAATGGTTACGAACGTGTGAACAATCAGATACATTGATTAAAGGAACATGTTTAATGCAACGTGACATTAAGAATGAGTGGGTACGAACGTGTGAAAATCAAGTAATTTGATAAAATAAGGCAAGTGGATATTCATTTGAAGTGTGAACAATCCAATGTGTGAGTTTGTATTTGTATCTGTACGAAATAGAAAGGTTATTTATATAATAAGAATTTCTTACATTTATTTTCGATAAATGTTTAAAGATTTACTGACATCATGAGTGATATTTTTTATAATTTAAATTGGGTAGGTAGGTAGGTAGGTAGATAGATAGATAGATAGATAGATAGATAGATACCTGTCTAGAGTTACTTCTGGTTCAATGAAGGATCGGCTCTCCGACTCCTCGTCTGATTCCACCTGGCCGTCAGTCCTGGTAGTGCATGACACACACTAGAAGTGCAACTCACTCTCTTCAGCTACGGCCTTTCTGTACTGTTTCGCTGTTATTCCTATAGGTTATGTATAAAATATATTTCTTAAAAACGAAGGAAATAATTTAAAAAATTGGAAAAATATCGTTAAAATTCATTTTAAATAATTACAGAATTAAGAATCTTTTAATGAACTATCATTTATTTTGTAAATAATCAAGGAAATATGAAACTATTATTATTTTTCTTTAAAAATAAATCACAGAAATATGAATATTTTAAGAATCTTTCAAATAATCACAGAAATGTGAACATTTGTATTTCTAACTAATAAAAAAAATATTTACCTGTGTTTCCGCAGCCGCGGTGCTGCCATCCGTTGCAACCGTCGCAGCTGATGGCATGATGGTAACGATACACAGGCCTGCTACAGAACAAACACGGAGGGTTAGACATACTAACCACACGATGCCTAGTCCAGTTTTTCTATATAAATTACGACTAAAACACAAACTTTATATGTCCACACAGAATATAACCGAACAAAATGCATTATGACGAATTTAAGTCTGAGAAATATATATATATGTTGCAGCGAGAGTAAACCGCGAAAACAGCGGTTTCTATTGATCTCTCCTAATTAATTACATCATAAAGATAGATTTAGCACATTTCCTTTATTTATTCACACTTTTATATCTTCACGTACCTTTAATTCGTGTTCTCAACACAAACGCCGACAATTATACTTTATTCCGTAGTGTGGATGTTTGTAGCAATAATTTAATCATCGCATTAAAACTCACATCTTAATTACCATAAAATTTCAACAGTTTCATTTATTTATAAATTTATGACTTAGAAGCTCGTAACAACTCATCCTTATATTTATACTATAATTTACAATAAATTTTACATGGGGTCCGTTTTAACCAAAGTGGCACCGTTTTGACTATAAATGGCACCGTTTTGACTATTTTGAATAAGGATGGGTTTTATGGATCCGTTTTGACCAATTTGGCACCGTTTCAACTTGGGTCCGTTTTTACTTGGGTCCGTTTTGACTGGTAACCCTCATGTGAATGACTTTGAAGTTATGGCCCTTGATGTACACAACATACTTGAAAATTTGCTTGTCCCTAGTCCTTAGACCCTATGAGGTGTTGTCAGATCTTGCAGTTAATTAATAGAAATGTATCAACATTTTTTTTTTATGATTAACATCATTAACTAATGGGATTTTGGAATTATTTTGCTTATTTATGGACAGTAGCTTGTTTCTCTGAGCTATTTCTGAGAGTCCCCATACCATGATGGGCGTATTTTGTGGCAGTCCTGACCCTTGTTGACATTTAATATAGTTTTCTAAGAATGAAAATTGTAAATAGCTTCTAGCCGAAAGAGAAATACTAGTATCCTCGAATACAGTTCTGACGCACTTAAGAAAAAAAATGTGGTCTTTTCTAATTTAACATAAACAAAAAATATAATTTTCTATTGTACATGGTAAAAATAAGTCATTTATTCATAATCTTACATTGTTTTCATTTGGCTGGCATCGTTTTTTCAACGAAAAATCACTAGTGTGCATGTCTGTATAATTCAGTGAGGCTGACTTGAGAGTACAATGAAACGACGCATCTGATTGGTTTTTCATTTAATCATTGTAGTATGTTAATAAAAATTGAATTTTTTGTCAGAAATAATAATAAGGGAATTTTGGTTGCACAGGTTTTTTTTATTTCATTGCTTTACTGAAAATATGCCAGATGACAAAAAGTAATTATTGAAAAGGAGGTTTTGCGGGTGTTTTGTACATAGTGCACCAAATAATAGCCATGCATCAATAACTCGCCACATTTTGACTTTCTAACGCTAAAAGGGATGTTGACAAACATAACTTGTAAGAATGATGTCACATGGAATCCATTTAATAAAAAAACAAGGTCAAAACAAAAAAGGCGTCGGAATATTGATGCGTCAGAATAGAGTACCGTACGATAGTATTTAAGTTTTCCCCTCTTGTTTTGTTTCTGTTGATTAAATGTTTGTATTACCCAACACCCCGTTATTTATTTGTTGAAGTTAAAATATAGCTGGTAACTGGTATTGTTAGTATACAAGACAATTGTTAGTTAGATATTCATTCATTCTTCCTCATCATTTATCTTTCATTCGTTACAGTCCATGCATACAAATAGACCCGCCACCAAACAAAAACAGCATTGTATGGGAGATGTTCCCCCACTGAACGACTGGATGGATCAACCTGCCCAGGGCGAAACGCACCCATCTTCAGTCAGGCATAGGAGCCCACTGGTAAAGAGGTGTGGTGGCAGCATGGCAGAACCTGAAGCGGATTTGAGATCCCAGGTGCAACCATCCACCACCCCTGTCAGGCCAATTCAGGTGATTTCACCCTATTCCTACGGGATATTGTGTTTTTTAGAGGCTTGAGATGTGTTGTGCGTGGAGGGATTTGAGATCCCTTGTGTTTCAATTAGAGTCTGTTTTTAAGTTGTGATTTGAGATCTCGTGTATGAATTTAAGGTAGCCGAAGGGGTTGGCCTGAATATGCCCAGAGGGATTTAAGATCCCAGACGTGCCCCAACATCTATCCAAAATTCATGTGGATTATAGACCATAGATCTCATTTATGAATTTATTGTATGAGGTGGAGTGGGCCGGAGGGATTTAAGATCCCAAACATGCCCTGCATTTTGACTGATTCAACTGCAGAGTGTGTGTGTTTTTTTTTTGTTTTTTTTTTTTTTCATTATATATTTGATATCTTTTTAGTTTAATTTTGTATTTATTTTTCATGCGTTGTAGTATGCCGATATTGCTTAGGTAGTTTATAACCATTTGATGTATTGTAACTTGATCTTTCTTTACAGGAAAGAGTAGAGTTTCTCTGTTATCTATTTTTATATTAATTGCATTCAGTGCTCTTTCTAATAATTTACATTCTTTTTTGTATTGTATGCATTTGAAGAAGACGTGATGTAAGGTTTCTTTTTATGAGCACCATTAACAGTCTGTTTTTAAGAATCTTTCTTCTCCCAAGTTACTAGATCTTAGTCTTAGCTGAGTAATTATCCTGTCGTGTTTCGGATTTTCAAAATGTGTTATTTTTGTTGGACATGTACCATATTGAAAATTCTTTTCTGTCTTATAAGATGGGAAAATGTTGTCTCTAAAGAGTGAGTTAACCTTATTATTAATGATATGGTACATTTCTTTAGTGCTTAGTTTTATGTTTAACCTGTCACCAGTTAATGCTCCTTTTTTCGCTGCTGAATCAGCCAATTCATTAACTTGTATACCAACGTGACTCGGTATCCATCTGTATTTGATGTTAATATTGTTATTGGCTAATATGTTGCTGATTGAAATAATTTAAACTATGAGATCTTGTCGAGAGATTGAGTAAGCATTTTCTAGTGACTGTAATGTACTTAATGAGTCTGTGAATATACATGTAGCTATATTATTTGGGATTGAGATTTTAGATCTCTTAAAGTTTAACCATTGTAACACCGTGTTGATTGCTACAAGTTCACAGGTGAAGATTGATAATTTGTGATCTAGCGTTAGGCTTCTATCTTGAATTTTCTCATTGTTTTGGTCCATAATCACTTTTCCTGCACCTGCATTCTCTTTTTTCAATATCTCTACTGCTGTCAGTATAGATTGACCAGTCCCTATTGATTTGAGATATATAATTGTTAGCGATATCTAGATTAACTGATGGATTGACCTGTTTATTGACAGTTTTGACTAAACTTGTGTCTATATTAAGAGACTGTAGTCCACTAAGTAATTTTAAACATGGTTTTTCATTTTCATTTTCTTTGAGTTGATATTTCTTTATTAAGTCAATTATTTCTTGCACGTATGTTTTTTTTGTATGTTTCAGTTTGGCTACTCTTGAGGAATAGCCTGGATCTATTTTAATTTCTTTATTTATTGGGAGAGAATCCCCTAATGGGTTGGAATGTGCCCAATATTTTAGCATATACGTTTCTCTGTTTAAGTTTAGGGGTATTTCACTACATTCTATGAGCAAAGGTATTGTGGTGTATTCTTTTTACAACTTGTTATGACCTTGAGGGCTTTATTTTGTAAAATTTGTACTTTTTAGTAGTTCTGGAATGCTGAGTTATAGGTTAGTTATTTTTAGATTTGATTAAGCCTTTATAAACTGTTAAGAGAGTTTTTTTGCTGCATCCCCAGTTATGTCCTTTAATGCACTTTAATAAGTTGATATCAGATTCACATCTTTTTATTTTATATTAAATTTTTTTTTTAAAATTACTGCTTGAGTTTTGAAGGGTTTAAATTGCCCTAGTTTTCAATAGCATTTAGTGCTTCTTGATTACTTCTAATTCTCTTAAGTAATGATTTATGGGCTGTTGTCCAGATTGCTCTGTCATCTACAAATTGTGATAGGCTGATTTTGTAACTATTTTTGGACTTGTTGTTCATGTTTATTTTATATATGATCCGTAAATGTGTTCATTATAAGTGAAAAGATAATTGGAAAGAGTGCGCTTCCTTGTGGACAACCATTAATTGTTTCTATAGTTTCAGATGTTGTCCCTCCATATTTGACTTTGATTATGCCCCCCTTCGAAGAAGAGGGGTATATTGCTTTGCTCATGTCGGTCGGTCCGTATGTCCGTTGATCCGTCGGTCTGTCGGTAGACCAGACCTTGTCCGAGTGATAACTTAAGTTCTATTTATTTAATCTCAAACTTCTGTGGTTGTTGCTCAGATTAGTAGATGACCCCTATTGATTTTGGTGTCATTACCTCAAAGGTCAAGGTCAAGGTCACATGTTGTGTATGTATAATACCAGACCTTGTCCGAGTGATATCTTAAGTTCTATTTATTTTAAGTCTCAAACTTCTTGTGGTTGTTGCTCACGATTAGTAGATGACCCCTTTTGATTTTGGTGTCATTACCTCAAAGGTCAAGGTCACATGTTGTGTATGTATGATACCAGACCTTGTCCAACATTATGAAGGCAAACTCCTTGCATGTAATATAGCTATATACATATTATGGCATATGAGGGGGGCATATATATGTTTCACAAACATTTCTTGTTTTTCTTTGTTTTAGGAAGTCTGCTAGCCAATGTAACATTTTACCCTTAATCCCTATTCTTTTAAGTAGAGAATGGCAACTGTGTTCCACATTTTGTCAAATGCTGACGATAAATCTAGAAATACCGCTATGACATTTTGGCTTTTTAGCTCACCTGAGCATAGCTCAGGGTGAGCTTTTGGGATACTTGATTGTCCGTCGTGCGTCGTCCGTCAACAATTTTGATGTTTACACACTAGAGGCCACAATTTTGATCCAATCTTCCTCAAACTTGGTCAGAATGTTTGTCTTGATGATATCTTGAACCCTTTCGAAAATGGGTTAGGTTGGATCAAAAAGTAGGTCAGTAGGTTAAATCTTAGAAAAATCTTGTTTATACACTAGAGGCCACAATTTTGATCCAGTCTTCCTCAAACTTGGTCAGAATGTTTGTCTTGATGATATCTTGAACCCTTTCGAAAATGGGTCAGGTTGTATCAAAAAGTAGGTCAGTAGGTCAAATCTTAGAAAAATCTTGTTTACACACTAGAGGCCTCAATTTTGATCCAATCTTCCTCAAACTTGGTCAGATTGTTTGTCATGATGATATCTTTTGTGGATGGGGTCAGAAAATTCCTGAACATTGTTTCACCTCATCATCTTTATTCTTAAACAATCTGTTTTGTACAGGCAATGAATGATACTTTTCTCAGGTGAGCGATCTAGGACCATCTTGGCCCTCTTGTTGATTGTGCTTTTCTTATGTCATTTTCTAATTAAACTAACTTGTCTTCACAAGAGTGATTTGCTCGGCATCCGGATTGAAAGTCTGATATAAGATTATTCTCTTCTAAAAATTGACATAGCATGGGCTTTATTATATTTTGTAAAAGTTTTGTGAAGGTAGATGTTAGAAATAATGGGCGATAAGAGCTAGGTGATTCTTTGGGCTGTTTTGGTTTTAACAGGGGAATAATAACTGCTTCATTCCATGAATCAGGGGTTTTTCCTTTGTTCCATGAATTGTTTAGTAGTTTAAGGAGAGTTTCCTTGGCTGTAAGAGGTAGGTTTTTAAGGGCAGCGTAGTGTATACCGTCCTCCCCCGGGGCTCCACTTTTACAAAGTTTCAGTGCTCTTTCAAGTTCTAGTAAGCTAAATTCAGCATTGTATGGAATATTTGTGTGTTTTTCATTTTCAGTGAGTTTCATGTAGTTCTCAAGTATTCTTTTACTTTTTTTGTTTTTGTTCAATGAATTCTCTATTGAACCCTTCATCACTACTAACCGTTTTGAAATGTTGAATTAAGGCCTCAGCTTTTTCCTTAGGGTCTGTAATTAGTTTGCCATTTACCATGAAGGGAGGGTTACTTGGTGGTGGGTCTACCTTTGATTTTGCTAATGAATTGCCATAGTTCCTTAGACTTAGTTTTGTTATTGATGCGCGAGCAGAATTCCTCCCATTTGGCTCTTATAGCTCTATTTATTATTCTTTTTGCTTCGGTTCTTGCAGTCCTAAAAGTTTAATAGTCTAATGGTCTTTTTTTTATCCTTAAGTCTTTTCCTTAGTCTTTCTCTTTTTTTAACCGCGGCTTCACACTCTGCAGTCCCCCATGGGACAGGATTGTTTTTATGTGTTTTGGGTGTTTTGTTTTTGGGGATTGTTTTGTCAAGTATATTTTGAAGGATGTCATAGAAGTGAGTGAAGTTTTTATCTACGTTGTTTTCTGTTATGCCATAGTGAAGTTTCATTGCAGCCAATTCTTTAAATTGTTTCCCATTTTCTACCATAGCTTTGTTAAAGTTCCATTTTCCATTTTTTTTTCTAGTTGAGTTTTAAATTGGATTTTTAGTTCAATTGGTCGATGATCACTACCCATAGAGTTATCAGTGACATAGAATTCTGAGTGGGGTTGGAAGTTAGCTGGGATAATGGCTAAATCTACTGCACTATCTTTGTGTCCATGGGAAGTTGCATTATGGGTTATTTGACCATCATTTATAACATTGAGTTTTTTTGAGTGTAATTGATCTAGGAGGGAGTCAGCCTTGCCGTCCCACCTGATGTCTCATATAGGGATCCAGATGATGTGTTTTAAGTTAAAGTCTCCCATAATAATGCTATTTTTCCTCATGTTTTTAAATATCCTATCATAGTTTTGTTTTGTGTTATATTTGGTGAGGGGGACATATACATTATACTTCAATGTTTTTTTTCTGGCCATATAACCTAATACCACATATTTCTATCTCGCATTTCGATTCCATTTTTATTTCTGTGAATTGAAGACCTGTTCTGACATATATACAGATTATTGATGGGGGCCTGATAAACTTTGAGTCTGGGGGCATTTAGGTTGGGTTGAAGTCTTGTTTCTTGTATGCATATTACATCTATTTTACTGTCTATATTTTTAAGTAGATGCTGAAGCTCAAAAGCTTTTTAGCTCACCTGAGCACTTGTGCTCGGGTGAGCTTTTGTGATCGCCTTTTGTCCGTCGTGCGTCGTCCGTCGTCAACAATTGCTTGTGAACAATCTAGAGGCCACAGTTTTGGCCCAATCTTCATGAAACTTGTTCAGGATGTTTGTCTACATGATATCTCGGATGAGTTCGAAATTGGGTCATGTGGGGTCAAAAACTAGGTCACCAGGTCAAATTTAAGAAAAACCTTGTGAACACTCTAGAGGCCACAGTTTTGGCCCAATCTTCATGAAACTTGGTCAGGATGTTTGTCTACATGATATCTCGGATGAGTTCAAAATTGGGTCATGTGGGGTCAAAAACTAGGTCACCAGGTCAAATTTAAGAAAAACCTTGTGAACACTCTAGAGGCCACAGTTTTGGCCCAATCTTCATGAAACTTGGTCAGGATGTTTGTCTACATGATATCTCGGATGAGTTCGAAATTGGGTCATGTGGGGTCAAAAACTAGGTCACCAGGTCAAATTTAAGAAAAACCTTGTGAACACTCTAGAGGCCACAGTTTTGGCCCAATCTTCATGAAACTTGGTCAGGATGTTTGTCTACATGATATCTCGGATGAGTTTGAAATTGGGTCATGTGGGGTCAAAAACAAAGTCACCAGGTCAAATCTTAGAAAAACCTTGTGAACACTCTAGAGGCCACAGTTTTGGCCCAATCTTCATGAAACTTGGTCAGGATGTTTGTCTACATGAAATCTCGGATGAGTTTGAAATTGGGTCATGTGGGGTCAAAAACTAGGTCACCAGGTCAAATTAAAGAAAAACCTTGTGAACACTCTAGAGGCCACAGTTTTGGCCCAATCTTCATGAAACTTGGTCAGTATGTTTGTCTACATGATATCTCGGATGAGTTTGAAATTGGGTCATGTGGGGTCAAAAACTA
This sequence comes from Solen grandis, assembly GCA_021229015.1. Classification (NCBI taxonomy): domain Eukaryota; kingdom Metazoa; phylum Mollusca; class Bivalvia; order Adapedonta; family Solenidae; genus Solen; species Solen grandis. The sequence goes on along the minus strand of CM037786.1, from coordinate 57,697,148 downwards.
GGTCACCAGGTCAAATCTTAGAAAAACCTTGTGAACACTCTAGAGGCCACAGTTTTGGCCCAATCTTCATGAAACTTGACCAGGATGTTTGTCTATATGATATCTCGGATGAGTTCGAAATTGGGTCATGTGGGGTCAAAATCCAGGTCACCAGGTAAATTCAGGTAGGATCAAAATGTAGGCCACTTCGTCAAATGTTAGAAAAACACCTTAGATGCCAGATTTTTTGTCATTTTGCCTAACACAGCCATCTTAATCAGGTGAGCGACACAGGGCCATCTTGGCCCTCTTGTTTGTTATCATTATCTGTTTTAAAAGAATTTGCATTCCATAATATGACGGCGAGGCTGGATTCATTATTTTGTTGTTGGCTTGTCGCCGCCATATCTAATATTATTTATTTATGTGCTATGAATATCAGGAGTTTTAACCTATCGTTGTGATGTTATTACCCAAATGGGCGGGGGGTGCCTTGCAGAAGCTGGAAATGTCCTGGGAATGGGGGAGGGTGGGGTCCATTCCAGAATGGGGGTGGTGGGGGTCTCTGTAGTAAGGGTTGTTTGTGCTGCTTGTTCCAGTATCT
>CM037786.1:57646465-57696465 GCA_021229015.1 Solen grandis | reverse complement strand
CCTTTATTGCCCTACTGTCCATAGGCAATTTTCTTAACTTTAACATCATGAATGTTCATGTGCAAAATGTAATACTTAAAGATGATTAATTTATAGAACTTATATTAAAATTGTACAGACGAGACTGTAGTTAGCAATGGTCAGTTCTTAGCAACAGTCTGTCTATCCGACCCTAAAATTCCCTCCCAAGGTACTTTTCTTTGTAATGAATGTAAGAAAGGCAACTCCTTGTCTGATGTGACCAACGACCATAAAGGCTTGCTCTTATCCATGCCTATAGAAAAAACAACAACAATAAAACATATGACACCTTGTTTTTGTGACTGGTGGAAAGTCACATAAGACAATCTCGACTGTATATGAACAATTAAATTTTCTTAGCTGTGTTTAGAACCTGAGCTACAATATTGTAGAACCTCATCATGTATATAATATAAAGTCACCAAATTCCTGAAATATGAAGTGGGGGGGGGGGGGCATAAATCCAAAAAACAAAAGATGAGTAATTCCATGTGTTGGTTACTGCAGGAACTGGACATCATCTATAAGGTTCCCCACTGTGTGCCCATCTCTGCTCACCACAAGTGGAACTTTGACGATCTGCTGGAGATGATGTGGGAATACCTCCAGCTTGTTCGTATGTAAGTATAGTCACACCTGACAGAGATGGGTTGTTTGGTCAGACATCTGCTGAAAACAGAAATTTTGTGTACTCAAATACCGGCACATGTTGTACGCTGTTATTCTGGGCTCAGATTCCAACACTATTACTTAGTGCTAATTAGTACAAACAAACAACGCTCAGGCAAGTAAATACAATAAAGCTTTAATACCAATTTAAAGTATGAAATATGCCCATAGACTTCGCCAGTACGGCTTCTTAGTGGGTGGGGTAAAGTTTGAGAAAATTTAATACTTGTGTATTGTGTGCACTCCTTCTCGAAAATTGAAATAGAAGTCCTAGAATTTCACACTATACATGGGCTTTATGGAACTTGCTCTTAATAAACATAGAGATGCGAGGTCCACTATTCCTATTTTATAAAGTACTCAGGTAAATGACAAAATACTCAGGTGAATGACAAGGTAGACATTTATTATTTCTATATCTGAAATAAAAAAATGGAAATACAGTCAAACTCTTGTGGAATACACATTTGAGCTTAAAATAAACACAAATAAAAATATGAATATTTGCAATGGTAAAACATAAAATGATGCTTTTAAAAGAATTATGAGTGTTAAAAGATAAAAACCAGTCTATTATTTTAAGATATAAGACACCATGATAAAGTTTACTGATACATGACTTTAGTCATGTTTCTTATTGTGTATGTCTGTATGACAACAATGATAATTAGGCTTAAAATAAAATTAACTTGTTTGCCCTTTACCGACCGACCCGAAAAAATTCCGCTGACTCAAAAATATTTTATTGCAAAATCTGGGAGAACTTTTTTTTTCTATCCGCAATTTTCGAGCTGCTTTCTGCTCTTTTCTTCTTTCTGGTCATTATTTTTTTTGGCACTTTAATGTGCCAATAGATCTAAGTTATTTAATGTGGCTCCAAATTTTTCAGTTTAGCACATTCTCATATTACATGAATTTTATTTTTGTGAATTACCTAAGCAGTCAGACAGGTTATCAATATTGCTCACGCAGATATACGCTGGACAGAGAAAAATTGATAAGCAGTCTACGGCACGACCTTCACCTGTGTATTTCACAGTATTAAATGGCAGTTTTGATAGTTGACACTTCAGTGTTGAAGGGTTGAGCAGGTTTTCAGAAAATTACACTGATTGTTTGAGTAAATGAAGGATACTGCCAGATATGATAATTGTTTAATTGCCGGTAGAATCAAGACAATCGTTTGTAGGCTCTGATTTACCATAGTCAGACTTTTATGGCAAACGAAAGTGTGTGGTAAATCTAATTGAAGAGAAAATCAGTGGAGAATGGAAAATTGGTTACGCATGGCTGAGATACGATCTGTAACAACTGCATTAAGGCTTAGATATTACTTATTTCATTTCTGCCGTGATTCTTGGAGAAAGAAAATGTGATTTGGCATGCAACAAAATGTATATACACATAAACAGTGTTACCATATGACTTTTATATAGTTACCTAAAATATTTAACATAATTAACTAGCATAACTATTTAAATACAATTGAGACTCGTTATCTCGACATCAACAAAATCATTATTTTTATGTCAAGATATGATATGTCGACATATGAATTTACATATGCTGGAACCATGTGATCATATATAAACAATCATTCATACAATGCACATGTATTTGACACAAATTGTCTATTAAGGCTCGATATGCCTAATAAATATTTTGTTTATATGTCATAGCCTAAACTGAGTTTTGTTGAAGTTGATGATGCAAGTTTCTTTTGGTATACTCGTTGCTAATACTGCCAAATGGGGTCGATGTTAGATCACCTGTGTCATTAAATATATATTACACTTTATATAGTTTAATTACACGTGTATGCTTGCAACTAGCATTAATCTATTCAGTCCAAACATTACAGTTTGCAACATTTTAATGACATTAATTGCGGTGGTTGGGGACATAATCTATGAATGTGAAAACTTATCGCGGCAATACTGAATATTCGCACATCTTTGAGTGTGTTGGCACGTGTCGAGATAAACACATAGTTTCAGGTTAGATTTTACCCATCGGGACCAAAGAAATACGTCAAAATATAAAAAATGTCAAGATACAAAATGTCGAGATAAGAATGGATTTTATATATATTTAAAATAGAGAAAAAAGTTGAGACTTTCTAAGTGTATACTAAATGTTGAGACGTGCAATGTCGACATAACAAGTCTCAACTGTACTTGACTAGTATGACCAAAAAAAAAGAAAAACAATAAAAGAGATAATAATAATAATAACTACAAACTTATGATTTATGTGATCAAAGAATGTAGTCATTAACTATAAGCATAGAAACATCTTTATTAAGTTATACATGCATGTGTCCTTAACTAAATTTCTTGATTAAAAATGTTTGTATTTTGATTTATTATTATTGACTCATCATGGCTCCAATTTTTCAAATTTGGCCCATGCATTGGCTCAGACAAAAAAATAGCCAGAGGAAGCCCTGCTGGTAAAACATCTGATTATAATTGTGGAAATGCTAGATAAATATCATAATCAGAAAAAAATAAGATGTATTTCCTACGTACTGACCCTCTTCTAAAATTCAGGGTCAGTAAAGGGCAAACAAATTTTTAATTTAGGTCTTATGAATAATGACATCTGAAGTCTGTACCAAAACGCAAATAAGTTTACATCTCAGTCTCGCAAGGTGAGAATGCATGAATACAAGAACCAAGATCATGAAGATGTTGGTTAGGCATGTGTGAAATACACGCCGTTTATTGATTCTGGACCAGCAAACATTGTCAGATGATGAATAAGCTAGTTGGCCTTCAAATCAGGTTTAAACAGTAAGAACATAAAAAGAAATAAAGAATTTTTTAGTACCAGAGGATGCTGTCGGCAATGACAGATTGTCTGATTAATCAGGTGTCGGATAAGTCCAGTAAATCCTCTAGTGTTTAATTATTGCTAAGTTTTGTTGATGGAATTGTTTGAAGAGATTAAACAAAATAAAATATTAATGGAAAAAGGTCATATCTGACCATGGTGGCCGATAGTTGATTGCTTTTCTAAATCATTGCTTAACAGCAAGGTCAATCACAAATTCATTAAGTATAGGCATTTAAACCCAAATGAAATTTATGGGGGGGGGGGGGGGGGGGGGGGGAGCGTATTAGTCTTCATCATGATTTTCTATAATGTAGAATTTGTGTAATGTAGAATATGTGTAATGTAGAATATTTGTAATGTAGAATATGTGTAATGTAGAATATTTGTAATGTAGAATTTGTAGAATGTAGAATATTTGTAATGTAGAATATGTTAAATGTAGAATATGTATTATGTAGATTATGTGTAATGTAGAATATGTGTAATGAAGAAAATGTGTTATGTAGAATATGTGTAATGTTGAATATGTGTAATGTAGAATATGTGTAATGTAGAATTTGTAGAATATGTGTAATGTAGAATATGTGTAATGTAGAATATGTGTAATGTAGAATATGTGTTATGTAGAATATGTGTAATGTAGAATATTTGTAATGTAGAATTTGTAGAATGTGTAATGTTGAGAATATGTGTAATGTAGAATATTTGTAATGTAGAATATGTGTTATGTAGAATATGTGTTATGTAGAATATGTGTAATGAAGAATATTTGTAATGTAGAATATGTGTAATGTAGAATATGTTTAATGTAGAATATGTGTAATGTTGAATATGTGTAATGTAGAATATGTCTAATGTAGAATATGTGTAATGTAGAATATGTTAAATGTAGAATATTTATAATGTAGAATTTGAAGAATATGTGTTATGTAGAATATGTGTAATGTTGAATATGTGTAATGTATAATATGTGTTATGTAGAATATGTGTAATGTAGAATATGTGTAATGTAGAATATGTTTAATGTAGAATATGTGTTATGTAGAATATGTGTAATGTTGAATATGTTTATTGTAGAATATGTGTAATGTTGAATATGTGTAATGTAGAATATGTGTAATGTAGAATATGTGTAATGTAGAATATGTTTAATGTAGAATATGTGTTATGTAGAATATGTGTAATGTAGAATATGTGTAATGTTGAATATGTGTAATGTAGAATATGTGTAATGTAGAATATGTTAAATGTAGAATATGTGTAATGTAGAATATGTTTAATGCAGAATATTTGTAATGTAGAATTTGAAGAATATGTGTAATGTAGAATATGTGTTATGTTGAATATGTGTAATGTAGAATATGTGTTATGTAGAATATGTGTAATGTTGAATATGTGTAATGTAGAATATGTGTTATGTAGAATATGTGTTATGTAGAATATGTGTAATGTTGAATATGTTTATTGTAGAATATGTGTAATGTTGAATATGTGTAATGTAGAATATGTGTAATGTAGAATATGTTTAATGTAGAATATGTGTTATGTAGAATATGTGTAATGTAGAATATGTGTAATGTAGAATATGTGTTATATAGAATATGTGTAATGTAGAATATGTTTAATGTAGAATATGTGTTTTGTAGAATATGTGTAATGTAGAATATGTTTAATGTAGAATATGTGTAATGTAGAATATGTTTAATGTAGAATATGTGTAATGTAGAATATGTTTAATGTAGAATATGTGTAATGTAGAATATGTTTAATGTAGAATATGTGTAATGTAGAATATGTTTAATGTAGAATATGTTTAATGTAGAATATGTGTAATGTTGAATATGTGTAATGTAGAATATGTTTAATGTAGAATATGTTTAATGTAGAATATGTGTATGCTTAAATGCTTAAACCTTAATTTATTCTACATACAGGAAATAAGACTGTAATGTTTAAGTGGTGGCCAGTTGAATTGGATGAATACAGGTTTAAGCTTATTTATTTTATGTTAATTTGAAATCAAGTCCTCCCCCCTCAGTAGCTCCTGATTTGAACAAGCACTTAGTACCTTTAAAGGCAATGAAAAAAAAAATGAGCACAACAGGGTTTGATCCCAGAACCTGATGATGATAATTTGTTTCTACAGTTACACCAAGCCAAAGGGCCAGCTCCCTGACTACACGTCCCCTATTGTGCTGAAGGATGGAAAGTGCTCAGTGGAAGACTTCTGTAACAAAGTACACAGAACCATCATCAAGGAATTTAAATAGTAAGTTTGTTTGTCTTTTTTGTGGAGCTTGCTTATGGCAGCTCTATAAAGTGGTCACAATGACAGTTCAGTGTGCATACTTTATTGATCTGGATTTGCCTGACCAGACTGTAACTAAGACAGGGATCAAAGGATTCAAATACCTTGACAGTAAGGTTTACCTCAATTAGACAAAGTGAGGCATACAACAGCTGGGTAGCTAGCTCCAAGGGCAAGCACCCACCTAGAGTTGAAAGGTCTTGGTGCTGGAATTGCTTGTCCAGGTTGTAACTTAATCATGAATCAAAGGATTCTCAAATAATTTTGAAGTAAGATTTGCTCCATTGCGTTATTGTGTTTTGCACACAAGTGGATTCATCCAACTCCAAGGTCAAGGTCACACTTGGAGGAGAAAAGTAAAAAAGTGGACCATTGGTGCTTACATTGAATAAATGTTTGTGTCAGGTCCACATTTCCAAGTTGCACCTTGGGTCACAGGCTCCGCATGTTTTTTTAAGGTTCATGAAAAATTTGCAGATTATTCTTTTTCTACAAGTCAGGTTTCTAAATTCTTGTTTACCTAGCGACATTGTAACCTGTTGTCCACAGATGCTTATAGTCATACCTGTCAAGGTCAAGATCACTGAATAACATGTTGACCATAGCTTCTCATACATGACTTAATGGTTGCTACTGACCACATGGTGTTTCAAGACCTTTACCTAATGTCATTTGCACAGTCAAGGTGAAAGGCATTGAAGCACTTAAAAATGGTCTAACCTGAAAATTTTAACTTCTTGGAATAGTCTTGTAATTGACTAGAAGATTGTTAAATGAGGGTCCCAAACTCCTTTTAGCTCTGCTTTTCGAGAAAAAAAATTGGAGGTTTTGTCATGACCCTCTTGTCAGTGCAAGGGAAGGACTTTAACCTGAAAATGTACAAGGTATTGACTTCATATATGAAAAGAATGTGACGTGGAAGAGTGTACTGACCAAGAACCACAAATTAATTTTTGTTTTGTTGGAAGCATAAAGCATAAAATATATAAGGTAATGACTTGAAACTTGAAATATAAATAGATGGTGAGATTTGGAAGTGCAGTAACCAAGAACCATAACTCTACCTGGACCAATTTTTGAGTTATTTTCCTTTATTTAATTTTACAATGAGTTTCTTACCAGAGAATAACTTATATACTGTATACTTGAAAACTATACAAGGTATTTACGTGAAACTTCATATATGAGTAGATTACAGCTAGGAAAAGTGCAGTGACCAAGAACCATAACCCTACTACATCCGATTTTTTTTTATTATCTCCCATTTTTTTCTAGCTTTTGTGATCCGTTGAGTGTTTGTCATCCGTCATGCATTGTCAACAAAACTTTTAGTGTTTACGCTTTAGCAACTTCATTATCTTAAGCAATCTTCTTTAAATCTAAAGAAAACGGGCCTTTAATTATATATATAAAAAAAATGTAAACAATTTTAGTGATAACACTCTAGAAGCCACAATTTCGAACCAGTTTTCCTCACTTGCTCAGATTATGTTTTGATAATGTTTTGGTCTAGATTAATCCAGGGGGGGGGGGGAGGTCCAAAAATAGGTCACTAGGTCAACTCTTAGTTAAATCTTGTTTACATTCAATGGGCCACATTAAGAGCTGAATCTTTCTCAAACTTGATGGTAATGTTGGTCTTGATTATTTATGGGTCAAATTCAGGCATGGGTGAGGCAGGATGAAAGGTAGGCGACTAGGTCAAATCTTAGTATAATCCTGTTAACACTCCAGGGGCCACATTATTAGTCAAATGTTTCTCAAACTAGGTCAGAATATTTGTCATGATGATATCTCAGTCAAGTTGAGTCATGGGTGGGATGGGGTCAAAAAAAGGTCACTAGGTCAAATCTTGATTGAACTCTTGGTCAGCAGGTCTTAACTAAGTAATTTTGAACCAAATCAAGCTTGTCATTCTGTAACACATATTTTGCAGTCATGCAGATCTCTTTGTTATCTACGAGACTACAAAGAAAAGTTAATAAATACATGAATCCTTCTATCACTATTGTTTGTTTATTTCTTTTTCAGTCCATTTAGAACAGTGCAAAACTGCATTTTCTTCACAAGTTATAGGATTAATTTTGCCCCTGTTGTCTGTCTGTTTGCATATAACACTGAACCATACAATCAGCATATCAAGGGTGTCAAAATATGGTCTACAAAAAGGTTTTATGTTGGTTTAAATTAACTTTTCAAATCTAGCAAAAATCGAGCTCTAAATGTGGCTATAAAACTGTTGTCAATACTATATTTCGAGTTAAAATGTATCTAACATCCATCATTTCCTCTTAACCCTTTCCCTTATAGAGGACACTATGAAAAGGGAGTAACTCGCAGGCTGATCAGGTTTTATGCTGTTCGCTGCTCCTCAGTGGTCTGGAAATGAGGATTTTGTAATTAAATTTGGTAAGGTTTAACTGTGGTTTTCTGCAGATCAGGCTTTGTGTGATACCTATTGAGGGCGTCAAAATGAGTATTTATGAGGGAAAGGGTTACTACTGGAACAATTTTCATAAAACTTTACAGGAATGTTCTCTTGGTGGTCATCTTCCAAAGTTGTTTAAAGAAACAAATTCCTTGCCAAAATCTTGTTACCATGGCAACTCAAAGGGAACAAAAAGTGAAAACTTCAGAAGCCTTCTTGTTCAAAAGTACTAAATAGATTTTAAAATATTTCTGCAGAGATGTTCCTATGGTCACTTTCACCAAGATTGTAAAATTTATTTGAATTGGTAAAAAAACCTAAACAAAACCTGGTTACCAGGGGAGGGAGCCCGCTTTCCTTTTATGTATGGTGTACAAATTTGAAAAATCATCCTATCCAAAAGTACTCATTGGAGTTCCAAGATTTTTGGCACAGATGTCTCTTGGGTGACATGCTACCAAGATTGTAAAATTAATTGGATCTGTCAAAAAACATGGCCTTCAGAGGGTGGATCCCATTTTCCTTTTTTGTATATAATACAAATCTTAAAAAATTTCTTGTCCAAAAGTACTGGCCGGATTTCAAAGATTTTTGGCACAGACTCTCTATCATGATTGTAAAAAATAATTGGATTGGTAAAAAACATGACCACTAGGGGGCAGAGCCCATTTACCATATATCGTAAGATATTTGCTATTTCTTTTCCTCCCATAATACCTGGATTCCAGGGCCTTCATGGCCCTTTTGTTTTAGTTATCTCTCTTTGTTTTTTACCCCATTACCATATGAAATAAAGTCTTTATATTTGACAAACTTTCTCCACTAATGAATGGCTCTTAATTGACATCAATTATTTGACATCTGACCTGCTCAGATGGGGGCATAGCGTTTTAAAACACATCTTGTTTTCATTATGAAAATGACAAAGTCTGTCCTTGTGTGAGTTGTTAGTTATTTGTTGTTATATTTTCAGTGCTCTGGTCTGGGGCTCCTCAGTGAAGCATCAACCTCAAAAGGTGGGAAAGGACCATCTACTGAGTGATGAAGACGTGGTCCAGATTGTGAAAAAGTAAGTCATAATCAAACTTCTCAGGACTGATGGAGGATTCGCTTTATAACAAATCTTATATCAGTTGATGGGGCTGTCTTTCTGTTAGATTTGGAGCTTTTATAATTTGGCACTTGGTTTCCTATCTGAATATATAACTTTTCTGTTGAAATGGTATGGAACATCTAGCTTTTCTGTTGAAATGGTAGAATGTTTCCTAACTGGAATATCTAGCTTTTCTGTTGAAATGGTAGAATGTTTCCTAACTGGAATATCTAGCTTTTCTGTGGTTCAAGTCTTTGCCTGGTCATTGTTGAGGATTCCAGCTGGATTATAGATCTACCTGGCAGCATGTTTTCTCTTGGAGACTTTCTCCCTGTATGACAGAAGTACTTACTGTTGTGTCTATGATTAAGTCTATAACAACAACAACTGTTGTAAGAAAGGTTTTCGTCCTGATAGGTTTTATACTGGTGAATAGTCATGGACTGAATATTTCATGAGAATCAAATGAGAGCTTCAGCTTGACTATTTGAAGATCCTTTCTTTGGACCTTGGTTAAAGCCACTTTCAAGCTTATATCTAAATAACCATTCATGGTATTGACTTGAAATTTCATGAGTGTGTTCAGGGGCACCAAGAAACCAATGTAGATATCTACTGACCAGATTAATACATATTCTGACCCTTTTCTCATGTAGAAATATTGGTTAATTTTTTTTTCTGGAAGGGATTTTTAAGCTTATATCTCGGTAACTATGCATGGGATTGACTTTATGTTGCGTTGTTAACACAACAAGCAGGCAAGCTATACATGCACCTGTTTGCTCACACCATTGTAACACAATAGATGAATGTGGTTTTATTAGTAGTTCAAATACACAACAGTCTTCCTTTTATGATTTATGTATCATTTTATTGTAGAACACAACAAACAATAACTCTGCAACAATGCACAAGCAATAAAAATATCTATGAATCAAAGTACTATGAATGATATTGTGTGAAATTTGCTAGACATGAAGTGCAGCAGTTCACTCACCCCTGGCATGTAATATGCTATTGGTTATGTATATAAGGCAAATAAAATTAAGTTGTTCATTGAAATATGTTCTTCTCTCACAGTAAAATGATATAATAGCTACTGTATCCATTTGAAATTGAAAATCAATAAAAACAGTTCCAAATTGCAAGCCACATGACTTTCTCCATATGCTTATCCCAACTCTCAGTCCTTTGATTTATTCTCTATTGAACATGTCTAAACTCAATATTCATTTATCTTTCGAACACACACACACACACACACACACACACACAAGAATGGCTGCAGAAACATGTTTGTTTTCTTACCATATATATAAAAAGTTAATGTGTAAAACTGTATGAAGTGTTTATTTCATGTTCATTTTAATACTGGTAATTATTTTTCCTTTTTTTTTCCAGAGTCTAATGACAATACAAGGGACAGTTTACACAAGATGGAAACAAGTCATCATTATTGTACAATCATCATTCTCGTTGAGTGTCCCCTATAGTTCTGCATCTTCTTACTTCAACCTTTCACTGCTTGAAAGCTATCAGGAAAATGACCGAAGTGACCAGTAAAGAACCAGACGAACCTTCAAATGACTCGAGAGACTGATTAGAATATTGTTTCCCATGGGACTATTTCAATGCCAGGCTAAATCTGTAACATCTTTAACACCTGTTAAGACCTAGCATTGCTTTCAGTGTTTTTGAACTTTCCTGATAATGAATGAAGTAAAGATTTGTAATCATTTGGTAAAGGTTAAGGTCCTCCAACAAACATAGATAATCAATCAATAATATGACCCGTGTCGATCATCTGGACAATCATCCTGAGGAGATGGAAAATATGAATGGACTGCTTGGTGAAAGTGAAACACATTTTTTTTAGAGCTGAAAATTTATCTTTTTATATGCAGTCTCCTGATAAGCAATTTATTTTTGAGCTATACTATGTGTGGTATATCCCAGTTGCTGAACAGCCCCTTGTGCTTTTCATGGAAATAAAATCATTAAGTTTTCAGATACTTTTATTTCTTTTTATTTACTTACATGTCTCTCATCATATCTCTCTCTCTCACTCTTAGGAAGACTTTCTGTTGGTTTTTTGAAGATCGGTGATTCTACAAGAGTGACCTCTATGCACTTAGGTGTCTTCCTTCACCTGTTATTAGCTGGACATCACAGTGTAACTGAAATACAGTCATAACAATGGTTAACTTGAACACAAAAGCAACATTCTTTCAAACCAATCCGTTGGCCCAGTGTTAAAAACGTCCACCCTGCACCTAGGATTTTTTTGCTGGATCCCTGGCTGCAACATACTGAAGTCATAATCAAAATTGGTATTGGCATGTCTCCTGTGTTTGGTGCTCATGATGCCAGAAATATTGGGACGAGGTTTGATATCCAGATTGAGGCAGCACCATATCTGTCTTGCAAACAAATCATATCTATAATACTGCCTGTATAACATTCTCTCTCTCTCTCACACACACATGGGGCCTCCGTGGCCGAAGGGTAGAGTCGCTGACTTTAACACTCACTCAGCCCCTCACCGCATGGGTTCGAATCCCGACAGGGTCATTTGGATTTTCATGTGAGGAGGCCTTCCAGCTGGCTTACGGTAGGTCGGTGGTTCTACCCGGATGCCTCCGTGCATTCGGGGTCTTCCTCCACCTGTAATTAGCTGGACGTCGCTATATGACAGAAATACTATTTAGGCGACGGTAAACTAAATTAGTCAAGTCAAGTCTCACACACACACATTCAGTATCTCTATATGATGATGGGTGAACTTTGCTAAGATATCAGCCAGTATATGAATTCTAAAAACACGGGCACATGTCCAGCGTCATCTCACCATATTCATTTATACCATTTTTAAACTGTACTGTTGAGACTTCAAAATTATGTGTATTTATATACAATAGTCATATCTGTACCGTGAGTAGGGCAGCTTTACATCTGTCTCTTGCTTGGTGCTTAGCATATACAGATTGTTCTTAATTGACTGGGTGTGGTATCATACCACGTGTCTATGACCCGATACTGCAGTGTGCGGCACTATATCTGTCTCAAGCAGACATAGTTTCCAATTGATTGAAATACTGTAAGCTGGCCGTTAAACCCAATGAACAAACATCTGTCTCCTACAGTCATTTGTGTAGGGTTAGTGGAGCAGTTTATGTTTTATCTCCAATAGGAAGAATCCAACAATTACCTGGTGTCAGGATAATGTGACTGGGTGTGGTATCATGCCAACTGTCTACGGCGTGATACTGCAGTGTGGCAGCGCTATATCTGTCTAAAGTAGACATCATCTCCAAATGACTGAAATACTGTCGGCAGGACGTTAAACCCAACAAACACAATTGTTGACGTCTCAGGACAACATATAGCATTATTACACTTTTCGAATTTAGAACTAATCGGACAAAGCTGGAGTCTTGATTCTTGAGTCATCAAATATACACTTCATATTGACCACATTCTTCAGACCACAAACACATATCCATTATGTAAAGCTGTATAATTGTACGTAAAAAGAATGGTAATTATAAATAACCCTTCTTCACTAAAATGTTTTCGGTCAACGTTATCCACAACTGGCTGGCATGATCGTCTTAAGTATTTATAAGGATCAAGGCCGTATGCGACAGTTAACCTTCACAATGTTTCAGGTTGGTTAAAAAAAAAAAAAAAAAAAGAAAGAAAGAAAGAAAGAAACATAAAAACAAATTCAGGACATGAAACAAAAGTAACTTAACAGAAAAGGTTTAAACGTATTTTTGGGTGTAAGCTTCATAATGACAGCAACTACAATATAAATGCTGTTTCGCCAAAAACACAACGTTCATTATTGGTTCTTATTGGTTCTTAACATTTAAAGACGTTTTTAATGAATTACGGTAGACATTCGAATGTCAAAAAGTGTTTTTTTGGTTTGTGTGTGTGTGTTTTTTTTTTTTTTTTTACTAAGCAACCTTCGGGAAAACCTTCCGAGTTCGTGAAATTTCATTTACTAACACGTTAAGCACATCGCTAATAAATAATGTTTTCCCCGAATGTTAGGAAATACTGTACAGGCTGACAAAAGAATCATTATTGGATTTTGTATAGTGCACAATTCTCCGCTTCGCATGCACTATATCCCATTAAAATTGGTATAGAAATAAAATACTTTTTCGAATCGACATGTCATGGCTTAAAATGACGCGTATACCACGTGGTATGGTTACTCACTGTTTTATAAGGGATCATTAAAATTATTTTGGTCGAGTTCGCGAATTTAATCCACGAATATTTAGCCCCAGGAAAACTTCCATGAATATATATACAAACAAAATTTAACTTATTGCAGATTTCGCGAAATTAAATGTAAACGAAAGATAATGATTTTACAGTCATTAATTAGATGTATTTTTGTATGCTTTCTGTTTATTTTTCTGTATTGAGGTAACGTTGTCCGGCTGAACTGCTTAATTTTACGTCGAAAAGAAGACAAGTTCTTACAACTTATACGAATACCTCTCGACGGTTCCTGTGTTGGACCAGTACTTTGCGCCTGGGTAGGTCATGGAAATCCCTGCACACAATGGTGTTCGAACTCACGGTCTTCGGAACCAAAGCCGGGTATGTTACCACTGGACCACGGCGCCCTCTGGACTGCATTATTACACCGCAGACAACTGGCATTGTTGTTGTTGTTGTTGTATTGGGGTTTACCGTCGCTGCGATAGTATTTCATTCATATAGCGACGTCCAGCTAATTACAGGTGGATGAAGACCCCGAGTACACATAGGTATCCGGGTAGAACCACCGACCTACCGCAAGCCAGCTGGAAGGCTTCCTCATATGAAAAATTCGAAGTCCCTACCGGGATTCGAACCCACAGCGGTGAGGAGCTGAGAGATTTGTAGTCCACGATTGTAACCGCTCGGCCACGGCGGCCCCCAACTGGCATTGTACCACATCTCGGCAATATATTCTGTCACCGAGTCAACCAGTATGTTTATCGAAAAGAAAGTTTATTATGCTAGTATTAATCTTTACGGAAATGGTGTGTTGCAGCCGGGGATCGAATCCATGACATTTAGTATCACAAACATACTCGCATAACAATCGGCCTCTAACGCTAGCAAACAATTATAAATAAACCCCAAATTATGAAGATAGAACCGACAACACCCAAACATGCATACATTTATATCGTCTCCGGTTTGGCATTCCACCTCAAAGTTCTTTATCTTTCACCCGCGTCCTTAATCAAAGATCACGCATCGCTGGTTTTCATCTTAAAAGTTATATATAAGTTACTGTATATTTATTTCTCTCCGTGTATATGCATCTTAAGACATATTTGGGTGTATCCACACAAACACGGGTGAGTAAACTTCAGTTTTATGAAATAACAATTTATAAAGATTCGCTGATGCATGTCTTCCTGTTTTCACGGTGTGTAACTTCGGGTATATCGCATATTTCGACCGATAAGACGACAGCGATGAGCAAAACGTACTTATATTCGATTTTTTTTTTTTTTTTTTTTTTTTTTTTTTTACATGAAAAACAGGATCGAATTCCTCCAACAATACCTAGCACTAAGTAAAACTGAAAGTTCTCAAATGCAGTAGAAACGCATTCCGCCTTTCATATTAGAGAAACACGTATGAAGAAATTCGCCCTTTAGATTTTTATAAGTTATTTAACGCTAGGTTCTAGTTGGTAGAATTCAAACCAGATTTTGACTGTCATATAAATTAGTCCGACACCTGCATTTATTCATATTCCATGACATTTAAGAAATTTAATAGGAGTGAATTAAATACGCGTACAATAGCAATACTATAGGACTAAACTATATCCTGGCCGAACTCTAGTCGGTCACCACGACCAGTTGAATAATGCAGTGGGTGGGGGCCGTGGTCCAGTAGTAGCACTCACGACTAAGGAACCCGAGGGTTGTGGGCTCGAACCCGTTGTAGTCTAAACATATTCAGACCTTCCCATGCGTAAAGTACTGGTCCAACTAAAGATTAGTATATGTTGTGTGAACCAATTCTCAATCAGCGTTAACAGAAAATTTAAACATAGTTTAGGCTCGTGAAAGGGTAAATATGGCAAATCGGTGGAGCATGCACAAGGAACAGGGCGGAAACTTCAGACGACAAGTTTACACGGGACTTGTGCAGTCAGGCGGCTAGTAAATTGTTAGTGAGCTGTTCCTGCTTTGGATAAGGAATGATATTTCGGAAGGTTTGTTATCATATTTTAATATCATTTTCCCC
Source organism: Solen grandis (assembly GCA_021229015.1). NCBI lineage: Eukaryota > Metazoa > Mollusca > Bivalvia > Adapedonta > Solenidae > Solen > Solen grandis. The sequence continues at coordinate 57,680,832 of CM037786.1, read as the reverse complement.
TGCTCTCTCTTCTGTTGATGTTATCATTCTTTTTCATTATCTATCAAAAGAACAGACGGACACTCAACTACTGGATGGTATCGGAAATGTATGTAGTAAACAGATATCGAAATTACAAACAAAAACAACAAAAAAAGATTCCTAATTTCAGTTATAAGTGAAGAAACAAACAAAAATGATTCTTACATAAAGAGGATTTAAATAATTGATTTAAATAACTGACGTCATTTTGTCGGTTCTTTTTTCTTATTTCTTTCTCAATACACATCACTAAACTCTTCAGGTCACGGATTTCGAAACTATTTCTCTTAAATAAACGATCTTGAATTCTATATCACGAAATGCTGATTTAAAGAAGTAGAAATAAAGAAATTTAATGTCATTTCTCATGATAAATTTCTATTTCTATTGGTCAAGAATGGTAGGAGTCAAAGTTACTAAGAACTCTGAGGTAAATAAAATCTCATTTGAGACATTATGTAAAACAAGGACATCACTTGTATCGGTTGCTGTGTTTCGTAATACCGGTAAATCACGTCCTGTAAGATCTAGTCTGAGTTTCACAAAACATCTTATACTGTGAAATCATTAATTTTCGTGGGACACTAATTTTAATCCACACGTGACTTGTCTCTTATATAGACCTCACGTTTTCTAGAACATAGATTTACGAATAAATGTACCCGCGAAATTCCCTTAGGTACATAATCAACGAAATTTAATGTCAACGAAAAACGAAGCGACGGTAAACTCAAATAGACAAGTCAAACCCTTCTGTTTCGCTACAATTTTTTAAAGTTTGAAGAAATTGAAGGCTATTTTCAGCAAGAGCGTGTTTTTCTACAAATTTCTTTCTTTTTTCCAAAAAGTCTTCTTCGTCAAAAGTCATACAGTAAATCTCTCCGTATATTTACTCTCACTACAAAAATAATTCCTCTTATTATATCATGCATTCATGTTTTCCCATGTATTTCTTCATTGTAAGCTTCATTTCGTTCACACCCTATCCCTTTGCTTGAATGTTTTGTTTGTTGGGCTTAATGTCCCACCGACAGTATTTCAGTCATTTGGAGACGATGTCTACTTGAGACAGATATAGTGCTGCCACACTGCAGTATCACGCCGTAGACATGTAGCATGATACCACACCCTGTCACATTATCCTGTCACCGGGCCAACTAGTCCTGAAACTACCCTTATATGCTGAGCGCCAAGCAAGGGAGCTATAACAGTACCTATTTTTACGACTTTGATATGTCGAGGCCGGGGATCGAACCCACGACCACCCGCTCCCGATGCGGACGCTCTAACCACTCGGCCACCGGGGACGGTTGAATGTTTTATACTATGTTGAACCGTATAATGGGAATAAATAAGCTCTGGTCTAGTCCAAGAGTCAAATTTCATTATACCCCCAGATAGGAAGTATACTGGGAGTATATTGGTATCACGTCCGTCCGCGCTATTTCGCAGCCATCCCGGTCAGTTTACAAGACTAATGATTACCAAGCCATCTTGTGCATATCGTTCGCACGTCACGATCGGTTTAATTTTGAATAAGTTATGACCCTTTGTTACGTAGTTTGTCCTCGCAAGTCTCGTACTCAGGGTTATAAAATTCGAAATAGTTTCTTCCTTTAAATAAGTGGATTCGCAAATATCTTGTAATTATTGCCGCTGAAATATTTATAGACATAATAAAATATTACTTGTACTTCTTAATCCTGAGTCTAAATTATCGACTCAGAGATTGGTGAATTAGGGCACAGGTTTTATATAGTTCGCTATAATTCCTATATCTACATAAATTTAGGAAATGAATTTGTTTTCGGTCTGATCAGGATAATCTCTGTTATGTCATTTTTGCAAATTGACATTAGTGGGCGATATTAAATGAACTTAAATTTACTGAATTTAATTTATTGAAATGTAATACTTAATAACGTAAATACACATAAATTATTTCGCTAGTGAATCATATTAAATTGTGAAAGTATACGAATACTTTGTCAAGCTCAACTTCACGAATGTGCACACAAAATAGGATTGCGGTGTTTAGAACATATGAATCCGTTTCAAACGCGAAAAATGCATATAAAAACGATTAATATACAACGTATTCAGTCGAAATGAAGGCTTAAACGTCCGGTATTTTGTGATTAGGAAGCAAGTTCTTATATTTAAAACTAATTCTTGCCAACTGTCTTTAATGTACCAGTATTTTGTACCGCGGGAGGATGTGAAAGATTATTGACCCCAACGGTGTTTTATAAAATAAATCCTTCAATAAAGTGTGGTTTTGAAAAGACATTAAATGTATGTGTAGCATAACAAATAAATACCATAGTAAAACAATAGAAGTGAGTACAGTATAGTGTTTTGAAAATCATATTACATATTTTAGAATCTACGAGAGCTGAAAAGATTATGACTTCCGCATTATTGAATGACACATTCATATCTCATATGACAATCACATCGCTATTAGGACCGCCCCAGTTTAGGGACCACCTCTCATATAGGACTACCTATCTATAAGAACCAGTTCACTTATAACATCACCCCAATATGAGAACTACATTACTATAACTTATTTTAGGACAACCTTACTGTTAGGACAACATTACTTTTAGGATCACCTTACTGTTAGGACTATATTACTGTTAGGAACACCTTACTGTAAGGACCACATTACTTTTAGGACCTCCTTACCGTAAGAACAACATTACTTTTAGGACCACCTTACTGTTAGGACCACATTCCTGTTAGGACCGCCATAAAATTTTTTGACACATTTTAGGACACTTATTTAGGCCTACGTTAGGACCAACTTACTGTAAGGACCTCATCACTGTTAGGAACACATTACTTTTAGAACCATCACACTTTTAAGGTCATCTCAATTTCAAGACCACCCACATATTCGGACCACCTCACTAATAAGACCACGATTAGCAGGAACTTTTCCCTTTATTTGATCTGAACTCCTCGTTATTAAGACCATTTGACCACGATTTCACATGTGGTTTTATATATAGGTTTAAACTGTCAAGTTAAAATGATAATAAAAAGAATAAAAATATCAAAGATGTAAAATAATGAATTTCGGCAATCTCCGCTCAGCAACCAAGCGCTCAGGTTATTAATTGATACAGGTAAGTCTGTACTTAGTAATACATTATCTGATTATGATGAGAAGAAATATGCGTCAAGCCGATTTTGTTTGTTGTGATGGGGGAAAACACGTTTAGGGCGTTTACTTATATATACTTTGATTAAACAACCATAGCTGCTTACAACTTGATACTTTTTCACATTTGATTTTAAACGTGGACCTGGAAACAAGTAATTATAGTTTCTTGTGGGAAGCAGTGGTCCCTAGTTCGAGTCCTGCCTTATTTATCGAGAAAAACATTTACCCTGCATTGTTCCATTTCAACCAGGTGTAAATGGGTTCCCGAGAGGGTGGTATATTTCCGTAGCGCCATAATGTTGGTTGCCATAAGCAGAGTAAAAGACTCTTCAGGGAGATCAATAGATGGATACTAGTAGCCCGATGACCAGGGGCAAAAGCTGTAAAGTCGATGAACGCTTCCGCAGCATGAACCTTGGAGTACATAAATCCGTTACTCCTTTACTTTCTTTAGATCCTGTGTAGGACAAGTACGGTTCACCTGTCTTGGGCCCCCTAAACACACCCCTAACTTACTCCAAAAAAGGACTTCCCGCCACACTCAAATCCTTAACACATAACTGGACTTTTTTAACATTTTGATAAACAAAGTCACCCGGCTCGAATTCCAGCAAACATACGTACCGTTTTTAAATATTTTCAAATATTAAGTGTCGAATTTCTTCATTCGTGAGTATCTACTAAAATATTTCTTAACAAATATTGTTAGCTGATAAGGTGATGAAGGTTATTATTTGTGTGAGTATAAAATAGGAATGTTTGAATGCGTTTCTACATGAATTAAGAATTGAAGTATTGCTTAGCGATAAGATTGTTGGTGGAATTCTACCAGTTGTGCAATTCAGCTGAACTGCAATATAGTTCTGTGGGCATGGAGTTGGTTATCCTGCAAGTTATTCGCCATTCAAAACTTGTTAATAAAGGTTGTTAATAATTTCCCCTCGACGAAAAGTAATTGTATCAAACCTGTAAGAGAGGAAACCTCCAAATAACAGCCAACATATAAACAGTGTCTTGAATTCCCAGCACTGAATCTATGGAGATGTCAACATCTGAATAGCAGTCACCTCCAGATAAAGACCAGTGTCTTGAATTCCCAGCACTGAATCTATGGAGATGTCAACCTCTGAATAAGAGTCACCTCCAGATAAAGACCAGTGTCTTGAATTCCCAGCACTGAATCATGGAGATGAACCCTGATAAGAAACCAGTGTCTGAATTCCCAGCACTGAATCTATTGAGATGTCAACCTCTGAATAGCAGTCACCTCCAGATAAAGGCCAGTGTCTTGATTTCCCAGCACTGAATCTATGGAGATGTCAACCTCTGAATAGCAGTCACCTCCAGATAAAGGCCAGTGATCAGCAGTTCCCCTTAAGTGGCCCCTGTTCACAGGCTCATCTTTATTTGTCCACGTTTACCCTCTACCATTCCGATCCTACATTTCAGGCTATTGATACCCGGATGAGAATATCAACACTCAGTAGGTTTTATAAAACTGTAATTTTTTCTATCACATTGATTTACGTCGAGTATGGATAAAAGTGAATTTCGTGGGTTCATTTAATCGATAGTTTTCGTGGGGATTAGAATATTCATAAATAATAAAAATCCACGAAACCTTACATACACACGCGCGCACACAGACGCAAATGAACATTAATGCTTTATCGTTACTGTAGAGTTTGAAGAGCTTCAAATACTTAATGAAAATAACATTTACTGAATATAATAGTTTTAGAAATACAGGTGCATGTTGATTTCCATCCATTATTTATTTATTTTTATCTCAAACAATCTCTCTCTCTCTCTTACTCTCTAATACCATGTTGTGACCTTCACATTAGAAGTTCGCACACCAACAAAGATTATAACAACATTCAGAACTAATATATAGTACCTTTCCTCATGAATTAAAATTTAAAAATCAGGCATTTCCATTTACCACCGTGGTAAATCACACTGAAAACATATTTTAAATAATGTATTACCACATCAAAACAGAACTTCTACCTTACTTCGACTTGGATATATGAACAAATTCTCGACACACGCAGACATTTCTCATATAATAGGAGGATTAGCGTGGGTAAATTGAATGTTCGGAAAATCGCGAGGCGCAGAAAAACAAAAATGAGGTTATGAAATCCTGTAAGGGAAACAGAGCCCCGTATTGTCGAAAATACGTAAGTGTGAACTCAGGCTCAAATTTGAGTGAGTATCATACTCAAACCCTTATTGGAAATAATGGGCATAGCTTGAAACTGAGTATGGAAATTAAACTTAAGTACCATTTTTATTTTCGAAAACACGAGGCCATATCTCGAATTAGGTTATCTGAATAAACAAAGGCGTAACATGTATATTATATGATAATATGCATATCTACATTCAAACAAACATACACATGTAAATATTTATCTTAATGTATATGAATATTTAATATTGTAATTTGAATACAATTTAATTATTTCCTCAGATGTGGTCGTGGATCCTAGTGGCAATTGCTCTGCTGGGGGTAGGTATTATTGATTATGTCAATTATCTAAATTGTTACAATTTTAAGGACATCTTCACATAATATTTAAATAACAGTTGTAATTATATTTCTAATTAGCATGTTTACAATCATCATCGTCAACATCATCATCATATTCATCTATACCCAACCCCTTGACGGTTTCATCATCATTATAATAGTTTGATACTGTTTATTGATATTCCGTCTCATAAAAGCACTCTATTAAATGGTTACTTCCTCATTCTTCTGCAGGTAGCTGATGCACAAACGCAGTTTTGTAAGTACTGTCATCCATTTATCTATCCATCCATCCATGTATACACACATTCACGCAGCCAGCCATGTAAATACACATTCATGCAGCTAGCCATGTATTTACACATTCATGCAGACAGCCATGTATATACACATTCATGCAGCCAACCATGTATATACACATTCATGCAGCCAACCATGTATATACACATTCATGCAGCCAGCCATGTATATACACATTCATGCAGCCAGCTATGTATATACACATTCATGCAGCCAACCATGTATATACACATTCATGCAGCCAGCCATGTATATACACATTCATGCAGCCAACCATGTATACACACATTCATGCAGCCAGCCATGTATATACACATTCATGCAGCCAACCATGTATATACACATTCATGCAGCCAGCCATGTATATACACATTCATTCAGCCAGCCATGTATATACACATTCATTCAGCCAGCCATGTATATACACATTCATGCAGCCAGCCATGTATATACACATTCATGCAGCCAACCATGTATATACACATTCATGCAACCAGCCATGTATATACACATTCATGCAGCCAACCATGTATATACACATTCATGCAGCCAGCCATGTATACACACATTCATGCAGCCAGCCATGTATACACACATTCATGCAGCCAGCCATGTATATACACATTCATGCAGCCAACCATGTATATACATATTCATGCAGCCAGCCATGTATATACACATTCATGGAACCCAGCCATGTATATACACATCCATGCAACCAGCCATGTATATACACATTTATGCAACCAGCCATGTATATACACATCCATGCAGCCAACCATGTATATACACATCCATGCAACCAGCCATGTATATACACATTCATGCAACCAGCCATGTATACACATCCATGCAGCCAACATGTATATACAAATTCAATGCAACCAGCCATGTATTACACATTCATGCAACCAGCATGTATATACACATTCATGCAACCAGCCATGTATATACACATCCATGCAGCCAGCCATGTATATACACATTCATGCAGCCAACCATGTATACACACATTCATTGCAGCCAGCCATGTATTACACATTCATGCAGCCAACCATGTATATACACATTCATGCAGCCAGCCATTATATAACATTCATTCAGCCAGCCATGTATATACAGATTCATTCAGCCAGCCATGTATATACACATTCATGCAGCCAGCCATGTATATACACATTCATGCAGCCAACCATGTATATACACATTCATGCAGCCAGCCATGTATATACACATTCATGCAGCCAACCATGTATATACACATTCATGCAGCCAGCCATGTATACACACATTCATGCAGCCAGCCATGTATACACACATTCATGCAGCCAGCCATGTATATACACATTCATGCAGCCAACCATGTATATACATATTCATGCAGCCAGCCATGTATACACACATTCATTCAGCCAACCATGTATACACACATTCATGCAGCCAGCCATGTATATACACATCCATGCAACCAGCCATGTATATACACATTTATGCAACCAGCCATGTATATACACATCCATGCAGCCAACCATGTATATACACATCCATGCAACCAGCCATGTATATACACATTCATGCAGCCAGCCATGTATATACACATCCATGCAGCCAACCATGTATATACAAATTCATGCAACCAGCCATGTATATACACATTCATGCAACCAGCCATGTATATACACATTCATGCAACCAGCCATGTATATACACATCCATGCAGCCAGCCATGTATATACACATTCATGCAACCAGCCATGTATATACACATTCATGCAGCCAGCCATGTATATACACATTCATGCAACCAGCCATGTATATATACATCCATGCAGCTTATTATCTTTTAGTTTTCACCAGTAGTTCAAGACTCATACTTTGACGAAAAGAGTTTAACACAAAGTTCATCTATATCATAAAAAGTCGAGTGCATTATTTTAAATTTGTTTAGAAGACTGAACTTGAATTTTATATATAACATAATGACTCTATTACCATATTACCATTGTATCGACAAAATGTAGTTGCAGGGTTATGGGTAAAGACAATTTCCCAGGTGAAGTAGGTGTACTATTGTTAGATGAAACTTGTCATTATAACAAAATTTAACACATAAGTATGGAAAATAATAAGTATAATCGATCATAACAAGAGCTGTCCGTAAGACAGCGCGCTCGAATATTTTCTTGTCAATACAGAAAAATATTGCAGTAAAAGGCAAAATAAGAATCACTGTATTATCAAAAAGTAAACAAAGGATATAAACATGTATTCCAAGTTTTAAGGCAATATCTCAAGGTTCAGTGAAAAAGTGAAGTTTAAAAAAACAAACAACTAAACTGAGATTCTAAGTAAAAAAAAAGGCATTATTTAGTCAAAATCCATGAAAGAGTTACGTACTCTTCCCTGCATGTGGAAGGAAGAGATCATAAATAAGCATTCAAAGTTTCAAAGCAAAACCTTTAAGGGTTCAGTTGAAAACTCAGGTGGTACGAAAAATTTGATCAAAATTTTAAGTTGAAAAGGGGCATACTTCTGTCAAAATCCATGACAGAGTAATCATCTCTTGACCAAAAGCAGGGGTGATGGTCACACACAAGTATACCAAGTTTCAAAGAAAAACATTAATGGGTTCAGTGAAAAAAATGCTGAAAAAAACTTTAACCGAGATTCTATGTCAAAAAGGGCATATTTTGGTCAAAATTCATGACAGAGTTATCCCCTCTTCCATACTGGTTTGGGTGATGGTCATATACAAGTAATCCAAGTTTCAATACAATACCTTAAAGGGTTTAGTGAAAAAGTGCGGTGGTATGGAAAACTTAGCCAAGATTCTAAGTAAAAAAGAGGCATAATTTGGTCAAAATCAAAGACAGAATCATCCCCTCTTGTCTTCAGGTTGGGGTGGTGGTCATAAACAAGTATTCCAAGAATCAAAACAATACATTAAGGGGTTCAGTAATAAAGTGTGGTGGTACAAAAAAACTTAACCGTTACGGCAACGCCGACGCTCGGGTGAGTATAATAGCTCTCTTTATTCTTCGAATAGTTGAGCTAATAAAAACAGTTTTACTTCAGCTTACTTTCAATTTCCACAATTTACAATGCTCTGGCATAGCCCTCAAGACACTCTAGAGATCTACAGCATTTTCAACAAAAATAACAGTATCATTAGCATATACGAATATGGGACTGTAAGATAAACCTAAATATCTTCAACATTCGTTACAATGTGCGACAGACTTGTAATACCATTGTATTTTAGGAACAAAAACTGATAAAGGTCATTTGAAATAATGAAAATAACACTGGAGACAGATTTTCTCCCTGACGAACTCCCATACAGCTGGTAAAAATGATATCTTATTGTCACTTAGAATGTTTCGACAAAGAGTTGTTAATTATCATACATTAGAATGGCATACAGCTGTTGATAATTCTAGTAGATGTGAGCATTATAGCAAAAAATTAATTAAAAATTTGTTATTAGATATTGATTTTGTACTATAAAAGCTTTTAATGTAGTACTAATATATTGGATGAAAACCGTTATTGTAATTTTTGTCAACGGTTTAACAACGTAATTGTAACTGATTGTGGATATCACGCCTTTTTCCATTGTAGTAGTAGATATAATAATGTTAGGCAATATTATGTATTTAACTGGTACAGATATGGAACATATGTACAAGATTTTTATACTTTATTATCCTCTCAGAACCCAGATATTGTTAAGAAAGTATATTTATATTTATCATCTCATGAATGCTTTAAATGAAACTTAAAACAAATTATCGTAAGACAACTATTTATATACAACATCGTCTTTTGTACTGTACTTTGTATTATGGGCCGGAGGCCTTATTTACCAATAAACTTGTTGACTTCGACTTTACAATCTTTACGCAAGGTTTTGCTTTTTGATACATGTTTTGTGTGATTTATAGACATTTAACATTTATATAACAACAGTTTTTGCCATAAGCCTACTCGGTTAACATTATCAAAAGCTTTTCTGTCAAAATATTTCTTTACTTCTTGATAGAAAAATGTTAAAAATAAATTTCAAAGAGATATGATATGATCAATAGTAGTATAAGTTTTCTTAAATACAGGTTGTTCTTTACAAAGATCATGGGATTCCAGTTACAATGTAATTATTCATAATAGCATTTAACACAGAGTTTAAAAGATTGCCGAAACAACTTAAAATGTTTGTCCCATCGACAGTATTTCAGTCATTTGGAGACGATGTGTACGTGGGACAGATATAATGCTGCCATACTGCAGTATCACGCCGTAGACATGTGGCATGATACCACACCCAGTCACATTATCCTAACACTGGGCCAGCCAGTCCTGGAACAACCCTTATATGCTAAGTGCCAAGCAAGGGAGCTATACCAGTACCATTTTTAACGACTTTGGTATGTCGCGGTCGGAATTCGAACCCACAACCTCCCATACCGGGGCGGACGCTCTAACCACTCGGCCACCGGCACCGTAACAACTTAGAATAGAAACTCCTCTGTAATTGTTTGGATCGTTAGCCTGCCTTTATTTTTGGACAAATTATATATTTACTCTATACATCTGGAAAGGTGTCAGCATCTAGAATAACACTAAATAAGTTAAAAACAACTTGCAACATGTATTCTGGGACATTTTTTAGTACTTATTTGATATATTATCAAAAGAGGAGGGTAACTTATTATTTTTATTCCCATATGGTAATAACACCATAATCCGTCCGTGTGTCCCACTTCGCGTCCGCTCTGTAACTCCTACATGCGTGAATAGATTTTGAGGTGGAAGTGGTATATAGGAGTCATCTTGTGGTCGGTCGGACGGTTGGTTGGTTGGTCAGTCAGTCGGTCGGTTCGTTGGAATTTTCTTGTCCGGAACATAACTTGCAAACTATACAAGGTATTGACTTGAAACGTAAAATATAGGTAGATGGTGACTAACAGAAATGCAGTGTCCAAGAACTGTAACTCTACATGCTCCCATTTTGAATTATCTTCCTTTGTTTATTTTTTTCTTTTTTGTCCGGCACATAACTCGAAAAGTATATAAGGTGTTGACTTGCTTGAAACTTAAAATATAGACAGATGTCGTCTAGGAGAAGTGCAGTGTCAAAGATCTACAGCTCTATCTGGTTCCAGTTTTTAAAATATTACCTTTGTTGTCTTAATTTTGAATAACCTATCTTTGTTTAAATTTAATGAAAATTGGCTTGAAGCTATTTTGCCTTGCCGATGATTTTCAGTACTTCACACTTCTACAATGGCTATTGTTTTGTATATTGTGGTTTGGCTGGTGTACCATACAGTAAGTAGATACAATCATTGTCTTGGTGTTTTGCGTCGTACATAATGAATGCACATGAAATTTTGCTTATTATTCTGAATAATGATATGGGTACAGCCAGAGACACCTTATTGGTAATGTTGACCAAAGTGTGATCTTTGGAAGGCAGTGTAGACCAAACCTTATTGGTAATGTTGACCAAAGTGTGATCTTTGGAAGGCAGTGTAGACCAAACCTTATTGGTAATGTTGACCAAAGTGTGATCTTTGGAAGGCAGTGTAGACCACACTTATTTTATTACTCATATATAAAAGCACAATATGCTATAATACTGTGTATAATAATACTGTGAACAACTTCACTTATGGTTCTTGCATTATGGAACCGCCTCCAGTTTGACTGACAGCACACGCGATGTTTTAAGTACAGTTTGTCTGGGTTAATCACCCAATGGAATGCTTGCATTTCGTTCAAAATTTGAAAAAAAAACATATGGTATAAAATGATCCGTGGGGTCTTTATAGGGAGAAAATATGAGTGTATGCTACGTGATCTTATGACTAAATGGGGCGGAGCATGTTTCGGCGGCGGTTGATTCATGTAGCCTTATAATACTGACTCTGAACCATCACGTGTACTGTCAATCAAACGAGAGTTGGTTCCATAACGCGTGGTCAAAGATATATGGCCTAGTGACGAACTATAAATATGTTATCGTTTATATTTTAAAGTTTAAGGATTTATCGCAGCGCTCCGAAAAAAATATAAAGAAATAAAAAACAGCAGTTTTCCTTTTCGAGTCGAGGCAAATTATGCCGCTTTTGATACCTTAAAATGACGTCATATACCACGTGGTATGGTCACACTGTTTAATAGTAATCAAAATTCAAACATGAAGTCATAATATTTCCTATTGGATTTTTTCTTACGATACAGGTGCCCGATAATTGTACTAATTTGATGGAATATTTTTATTAACTCGTATCAGAGATATGCCTTCAGGAAGTGCAAGGTTTGGACTCCTTAAAACCTTTAAGCTCCCCAGTTGGTCCTTTTGCCAACCGTTCAAATGCAGTAATTGTTGGCATTTCTCTATTTTATGTTGTTTTTTTCTCTCTTTTTTCTCTTCTTTGTTTTACCACTATTTACACACACCGTCTGTTGGAGAGAGTTAATTTCTAATATATGTTTTGTTTTTCCTTAAACATACATATACATACATCGGAAAATAACGCCCACTAAAAGCCGTCTTTGTTTATATAGCATTTTTTTTATCGTGTTTGGACATGCGACCCGGCCGTAATTAACGCTCGTTCAAGAAGCAATGATTATATATGCCTAAAATAGACACCATATAGTAGTATATCTTGAATGCTTACTCAGTCTAATCTGTAAGCATGGAGTGAATGTTTATGCGATCATATTAATGGGTTTTACCATTATGGCGCATTATTTTATTAGTGTAAGTTTATGAATTAATTCATAACGTTTAGGCAAATCATAAGGTAAATATTTCTCAGACTCTGGTAAATCCACAATTATATCTATTATAATAAATATTAAACCCTAGAGTTGAATCCGCTGAACAAGAAATGTATTTATTCGGATGGATGCATTTGTGTTAATTTGGATATTTTTCTGAAGACACACAGCAGTCTATTTTTTTAGATCATTTTTTTTTCATTCGGTTATTTATTTCAGTGGAAGCGAACATTGATTATTCAGACGAAAACAACCTAGCCCAATCTACGGTGACTTACAACTTAGAAATACAGAATCCGTCTGATGTCAATTTTATCCGGATAGCCTCTTTGGACAATAGTGTGCCGGACTGCGAGTGAGTATAAAATGTTTACAATGACAGTTATCTCGCTGCTGATGTTTTACAACTAGATAGAAATGCCCACAAGATCTTGTTTAAAAATTAAAACCGCTGCAGCTATTACTGATGTTTATTGGGTTTAACGTCCCACCGACAGCATTTCAGTCAATTTGAGACGATATAGTTATTACTGAAAGATGTATTCGGCTCAAATTTCAAATAAGTATTGGATATGAAAAATCTTTACTATTTGAAACATTAAAGCTCTAAAATGATATCCGCGTAATTATACTAGTGCATGAAGGCCAGTGACACCAGTTTAATCTAGAAACAAAACCTTGTCACGGATGTTTACGGAAATGCGTCCGCAATTATTGGAAAGGATCTCTAGTAATTATTATACTTACAGTACCGTGAGTTCGTGAGGCAAAGAAGCACCAATGCAAAATGGCTGAACAGCATTCTGACAGCGACGAAAATGAAAATGAAAATGCTATGTTTTATTCTAAGGAGGAATGACCGAAATATAGAAGACACGTCGATGCCCATAGGCTCGAGTTGTGTTATTCTATGAAATATTGGATATCTTTTGGCGTTTCTCACACTTAAAATAATTTCCCTTTGTTATAATATTTGAAATCACAAAATAAACATGCGAAATGGGTGGCATTCATGCTTTCCTTTGTTCAAGTTATAGACACTTGCCCCAAAAAACAGGCGGAAATGAAATTCTGCATGTTTGCCTTAAGTTAACAAGCGTGGCTGATGTCAGTGTAATGCTGTCATTCCCCTGTAGCTAAACGTAATTGTGCGAGAATAAAATGTGTAGGATTAGTATAATATTTATGCGTGAACATATATACATGCATGATATATATAATAAGAGGAGTTCGTAAAACTTCCGCATTTTACTGGAGTTTCTATCGCGAAAATTAACGCATCTGTTTTTTAATTATCTGGCATGATCGTAAATATAAGTATAATTTAATAGCACGTTAACAAAATCCCATATACGGTACTTGTAGGATTGTGTGCTGGATGTGTAGGCTATGTGCTATACTTGTAGGATTGTGTGCTGGATGTGTAGGCTTTGTGCTATACTTGTAGGATTGTGTGCTGGATGTGTAGGCTTTGTGCTATACTTGTAGGATTGTGTGCTGGATGTGTAGGCTTTGTGCTATACTTGTAGGATTGTGTCCTGGATGTGTAGGCTGTGTGCTATACTTGTAGGATTGTGTGCTGGATGTGTAGGCTGTGTGCTATACTTGTAGGATTGTGTGCTGGATGTGTAGGCTTTGTGCTATACTTGTAGGATTGTGTGCTGGATGTGTAGGCTTTGTGCTATACTTGTAGGATTGTGTGCTGGATGTGTAGGCTTTGTGCTATACTTGTAGGATTGTGTGCTGGATGTGTAGGCTATGTGCTATACTTGTAGGATTGTGTGCTGGATGTGTAGGTTTTGTGCTATACTTGTAGGATTGTGTGCTGGATGTGTAGGCTTTGTGCTATACTTGTAGGATTGTGTGCTGGATGTGTAGGCTTTGTGCTATACTTGTAAGACTGTGTCCTGGATGTGTAGGCTTTGTGCTATACTTGTAGGATTGTGTGCTGGATGTGTAGGCTGTGTGCTATACTTGTAGGATTGTGTGCTGGATGTGTAGGCTGTGTGCTATACTTGTAGGATTGTGTCCTGGATGTGTAGGCTGTGTGCTATACTTGTAGGATTGTGTGCTGGATGTGTAGGCTGTGTGCATAACTTGTAGGATTGTGTCCTGGATGTGTAGGCTTTGTGCTATACTTATAGGATTGTGTGCTGGATGTGTAGGCTGTGTGCTATACTTGTAGGATTGTGTGCTGGATGTGTAGGCTGTGTGCTATACTTGTAGGATTGTGTGCTGGATGTGTAGGTTGTGTGCTATACTTGTAGGATTGTGTGCTGGATGTGTAGGCTTTGTGCTATACTTGTAGGATTGTGTGCTGGATGTGTAGGCTTTGTGCTATACTTGTTAGACTGTGTCCTGGATGTGTAGGCTTTGTGCTATACTTGTAGGATTGTGTGCTGGATGTGTAGGCTGTGTGCTATACTTGTAGGATTGTGTGCTGGATGTGTAGGCTGTGTGCTATACTTGTAGGATTGTGTGCTGGATGTGTAGGCTGTGTGCTATACTTGTAGGATTGTGTCCTGGATGTGTAGGCTGTGTGCTATACTTGTAGGATTGTGTCCTGGATGTGTAGGCTGTGTGCTATACTTGTAGGATTGTGTGCTGGATGTGTAGGCTGTGTGCTATACTTGTAGGACTGTGTCCTGGATGTGTAGGCTTTGTGCTATACTTGTAGGATTGTGTGCTGGATGTGTAGGCTGTGTGCTATACTTGTAGGATTGTGTGCTGGATGTGTAGGCTGTGTGCTATACTTGTAGGATTTTGTGTGCTGGATGTGTAGGCTATGTGCTATACTTGTAGGATTGTGTGCTGGATGTGTAGGCTTTGTGCTATACTTGTAGGATTGTGTGCTGGATGTGTAGGCTGTGTGCTATACTTGTAGGATTGTGTGCTGGATGTGTAGGCTATGTGCTATACTTGTAGGATTGTGTGCTGGATGTGTAGGTTTTGTGCTATACTTGTAGGATTGTGTGCTGGATGTGTAGGCTATGTACTATACTTGTAGGATTGTGTACTGGATGTGTAGGCTTTGTGCTATACTTGTAGGATTGTGTACTGGATGTGTGGGCTTTGTGCTATACTTGTAGGATTGTGTACTGGATGTGTAGGCTTTGTGCTATACTTGTAGGATTGTGTGCTGGATGTGTAGGCTATGTACTATACTTGTAGGATTGTGTACTGGATGTGTAGGCTTTGTGCTATACTTGTAGGATTGTGTACTGGATGTGTAGGCTTTGTGCTATACTTGTAGGATTGTGTACTGGATGTGTAGGCTTTGTGCTATACTTGTAGGATTGTGTACTGGATGTGTAGGCTTTGTGCTATACTCGTAGGATTGTGTGCTGGATGTGTAGGCTTTGTGCTATACTTGTAGGATTGTGTGCTGGATGTGTAGGCTTTGTGCTATACTCGTAGGATTGTGTACTGGATGTGTAGGCTTTGTGCTATACTTGTAGGATTGTGTACTGGATGTGTAGGCTTTGTGCTATACTTGTAGGATTGTGTACTGGATGTGTAGGCTATGTGCTATACTTGTAGGATTGTGTACTGGATGTGTAGGCTTTGTGCTATACTTGTAAGACTGTGTGCTGGATGTGTAGGCTGTGTGCTATACTTGTAAGACTGTGTGCTGGATGTGTAGGCTTTGTGCTATACTTGTAAGACTGTGTGCTGGATGTGTAGGCTGTGTGCTATACTTGTAGGATTGTGTGCTGGATGTGTAGGCTTTGTGCTATACTTGTAGGATTGTGTACTGGATGTGTAGGCTTTGTGCTATACTTGTAGGATTGTGTGCTGGATGTGTAGGCTTTGTGCTATACTTGTAGGATTGTGTGCTGGATGTGTAGGCTTTGTGCTATACTTGTAGGATTGTGTGCTGGATGTGTAGGCTTTGTGCTATACTTGTAGGATTGTGTGCTGGATGTGTAGGCTTTGTGCTATACTCGTAGGATTGTGTGCTGGATGTGTAGGCTGTGTGCTATACTTGTAAGACTGTGTGCTGGATGTGTAGGCTTTGTGCTATACTTGTAGGATTGTGTCCTGGATGTGTAGTTTGTGTGCTATACTTGTAAGACTGTGTGCTGGATGTTTAGGCTGTGTGCTATACTTGTAGGATTGTGTCCTGGATGTGTAGGCTGTGTCCGATGTAATGTTGAAGGCTTTTAGAGGTGAAGACTTGAAAGATGTATACATTTATATTGCAGCCTTACAATCGGAGGGACTGCTTTAATTAAGACCGTGTCTTTCAGCATCGATGCTGCAAGCAACCCTGTTAACACCATCACAGAGAATGCAATTACGAGGACTTGTTACTTTGAGGTAACTCTTGGTTTCTGCCGTGGTTGATTGCGATGATTCATGTTATTGTTAAGATAATGTTTATTATTGAAATATCCCCAACAAACAAAACGTTTGGTTTGATGTATACATCTGTGGTGGGGGTATGAATTTTAATAATCATTATCATCATCATCATCATCATTATTATTATTATTATTATTATTATTATTATTATTATTATCTTTTTAGCTTTATTGTTGTTACTATACTTTTTATTTTTTCATAATCATTTATAAATAATTTTGGCAAGACCTTTTATTCATTTCTAAAATATTAACAAATGTGTGAAACAATAATCTGCAAAATTCAATAAAAAGACTTGTTAATAAAATTTATATATCCCATTTGCTCATGCATATCTAGAATATTGGAGGCGGCCTATTCAAACTGTACATTAGAGGTGTGAAATTGGTCAACACCCGAAGTTCCACGGACGAGGAATATATCATAGAGGTTACACAGTCTGTTTCCAACTTACAGTTCCCTGGAAGTACAATGTAAGTATCTGTCTCTCTTAATTATGGAAGTGTTAATTGTTTAACAAACTCGACCCGGTCCAGGGTCCAGGATCGAACCCGGTCCGCCGGCGTGCGAGTCCAATGCTCTAACCACTGAGCCGAAGAGTCGACTCCCTGACGCAGTTGTCAGAGCGTATTTATACCGTGGACGGGCATCGCCATCGATTACTTTACACCACGAGAATCCGACCCGAACTTGGCTGGAAATCACGGTAAGGCAATCCGTCTGGCAGTTGGCATTATCCCACCGCTGCCACCAGTGTAACAAACTCGACCCGGCCCAGGATCGAACCCGGTCCGCCGGCGTGCGAGTCCAATGCTCTAACCACTGAGCCAAAGAGACGACCCTTTGGCTCAGTGGTTAGAGCATTGGGCTATCACGCCGGCGGACCGGGTTCGATCCTGGACCGGGCCGAGTTTGTTACAACTGAATCCCCCGAATGGCATCGAGGAAAATGCGACTTGCTACACACACACACGCATACCGAGTGGATGTGAAGTCACACATTTCATCGTCGCATTTCGTCTTATATCATGCATCGAGGAAAATGCGACTTGACAACATCTATTCATTATCTTGTGACATTTAAATTCTTGGTACTAGCATATGACGTCGTTATGTTGACCGAACTTTATCAGCGTGTTGCCCTCAATAATGTCGAAAGTTAAAAATCATATTGTGATGCTAGGGGTGTTAAAATGAGGAGATAAAATGAAAAACAAAACAAACATAAATAAAACATGAAGGTAATCAAAAAGTTGTTTTCTTTTCTTGGCACTCTGCATTAACGAAATATTACACTTATATTTTTGGACTAATTGAAAAAGCATTATCGTGTTATATTTTAACGAGATTTTAAATACATAGAAATACATATCTTATTCTGTATGTTCTTTTTTAATTTTTGTATGTTTTTTTCTCAACTTATCTTTTTAAATTTTATAGGTAAATTCGAAAGGGATCAAATATTACAAAAAAAAGTCTTCTAGTTGGATTCGAACTCGCAAGATAGCCATTTCAGTTTACAGTCGCTTCGACAGTATTACAGTCATATAGCGACGTCTAGCTAATTACAGGTGGAGGAAGACCCCGAATGCACGGAGGCATCCGGGTAGAACCATCGACCTACCGCAAGCCAGCTGGAAGGCTTCCTCACATGAAAATCCGAGTGACCCTGCCGGGATTCGAACCCACGCGGTGAGGGGCTGAGTGAGTGTTAAAGTCAGCGACTTTACCCTCTCGGCCACGGAGGCCCTAAATTTAAGTAGCACCCTTTGTGTCAGTTTAATCATGGACAAGAACGTGTAATACTTATTTATAGGTAAATATATCTGCAGTGCCGGAATAGTTCAAAGAAAATTAATTATAAAGCATTTATTTAAAAAATGAGTTTGATAAGGTATATGCTACTAGCAACATTATTACATCGCTCAAGACTACATACATATCCGACAAATTTCAAAATGTATTAAATACATTTATATGGTTGTCGCATGCTAACCGGCACTCAGGAGAATTGAAAAAAAAAATGTTTTGTATGCTTAAAATGACATCTACATGTTTATTGCAAAATTTAAACAAAATTTATCGTCCGATTTTACGGTTACGGGCCTTTTCTCTTTAAAGCATGGACATTACAAGGTCTCCTTTCTAGAAATAAGAAAACTTGATATTATGTGTTATCATCTACAGGGAAAACATTTTGCTATTAAGTATTGTTTATACACAATTAATGATAGAAATCGGTAAACAAATCATACATGTTAAATAATTGTTTCGACACAAAATATTTGAAATATGTAATAATTGTTACCATACTCAACTCATTTTAAAGACTAGTCTTACCCTTTTGCTAAGGAAGCCTAATTCAAAATATTGCTTAAAACGGAGAGACATATTTCACACAAACTTTTTTTCAGGGGTAAGTAATAAAATAAAAATTTTTTTTCAAATTTCGAAAACAAAAATTAACAATCAAGAAAATGTTTCCGTTTATCAACCCCCCCCCCCCCCCCCAAAAAAAAAAGAAGATTTTTAGCAACTACTCAGTACAAGTTTGCACAGTCGCCATACTGTTATTGGGATCATGTTATGATCAAAAATTCATTTTTTTTTCTGGAGAAAAGCAAAAGCAAAAATACTTTTACCGGTTATGTTTTTTCAAACGTTCAGTATTCCAGGTACCATATTAGCATGATTTATCTAAAAATACCTATAAAATCATGAAAAAAAACTTTTCTCTCTAAATCTGGTCTATTTGATACAGACATAATGGTTTAAGAGAGATAGAAAAAAAAGAGAAACTTTTGACCTACTGAATTTCGAATCCACAACCACCAGAAAATAGTTTTCAAATGCCCTCCTCCTTTCCCGGGAACTTAAAAACGTTTTCAACTGACCCTCGCCCCCTTTGTTTCTATGTTTATGTTTCATCGTCGGGAAAGTTTATAACTAATACTTGAATGTGTCATTAGCACATTAATTTAGGTGTTCCTAGATTTAATTTATATGATTTTTAATATAGGAATTTAATAAATATAATAATATATAGGATCTGACATTAATTGTTATTTCATATCAAATTTTACAAAACGAGTTCATGAACATGTTATTAAGCGAGCCTCTGGGGAGCTTAATAACATTTTCATGAACAAGTTTAGTAAATTTTTATATGAAATGACAATTCATGTCAGATTCTTTTTATCATATGACCTTTAGTGACAGTAAATCGCGATTATTACAACAAACACAAACATGAATGGACGGACTGTGAACGAATTACTTTTGTAATCTAAAACCAAGAAAATAGTTTCAAATAATAACTGAAAATACGATTTAACGTATGTATTTCTCATACATTTTCAACATCATATGAATAATGAATCAAACACATTTAATCAAGCTGTCCGAGGTCAACACACTATGCATACATATAGAATACACGCGCGTGACGCGAAGAGATGTAATTCGGCCTAAAAGTTATATGTAATGTGTTTAATATAAGAAAATATGTGATAGTTATACGAAACCGGAAACAGCTGTTTGAAAACAATGTCATATGATAAAATGCAATATTTCATACTGCATTGTGCCAAGAAAATAAAACCTTAATTACTTTCATTTTTATTTTTCGTTATACAGTATGGTATTTTTAAAATTTTATCTCTTAAATTTTAACCCACCAAGCTCTGGCATCACAATAAGATTTTTAACTTTCGTCACGACATTATTGAGGGCAACACTGTGGCATAAGATAAGGAACAGATGTTTTCAAGACGTCGTATTTTGATATAAGACGAAATTTGGCGATGGAATATATCGACTTGCCCATCTCTTTCACGTCAACTCGGGATCAAATTAACGCTTCCATACGATATTTGGTATTCTCGCCTTAACTATTTCGAATTATTGTC
The DNA here is from genome assembly GCA_021229015.1 of Solen grandis. Taxonomy (NCBI): domain Eukaryota; kingdom Metazoa; phylum Mollusca; class Bivalvia; order Adapedonta; family Solenidae; genus Solen; species Solen grandis. Next base: position 57,659,738 of record CM037786.1, on the reverse strand, counting down.
GAAATAACTACGTACATAGCATTTCTGCAAAGACAGAAACATTGTACATTTTGAATTCTTTTTTGTCGAAAACTTGTCGAAATTTAATTCATGTACGTTGGTATATTATCGTCACTAATTCCAATTGTAAATTTTGCAATACCCAAAGTAGTACCTAAACAGAGACAGTGCGTTTATTATTATTCACCCCCATTAATAAAGGGAATAAACATTGAATACAGTAAGTGTGTATCAGTATGTCTACTTTGTGTGGAATACATTGTTATAATTTATGATATTTAATATTCTCACCAAGACACTAGCCGAGGTTAGAGCGTCCTCTTCTGGAGCGGGAGGTCGTGGGTTTGATCCTCGGCCGCGACATACAATATTCGTTAAAATGGTATAGCTCCCTTGCTTGGCGCTCATCATATAAGGGTAGTTCCAGAACTCACTCAACTGATTTCCTCGGTGTCAGGATAATGTGGCTGGAGGTGGTATCATGCCATGTTGCCCTATACAGTTCGCTTCGAATAAAGCTCCCCGGGTAGCTTTATTCGTATACATTTTCGTATGAAGCTCTCCGGTTAGCTCTATTCGCCGGATATAGCTCTTTAAAAAAATGAAGCCTGTATTCGGGGTACTGTTTGTATTTTTAGGATATCGCTCCCCTATAATCTAATGCAAGATAAAATGACATTACTCGCGGTGATTCCTGCCAGTATTGTCCTGTTGATGGTTACTTACTATATATAATATTACTCAAGGTGATTCTGACTATATGTCCCTGTTGATGGTTACTTACTATATATGATATTACTCATGGAGATTCCTGACAACATGTATGTAGTAATTTTTGAGTTATCTGCCCCTTAATGTTATATATTAGAACTTTGATGCCATATTAAAGGGCAAATAACTCAAATAATAACAAACAGCACCTCATTCGGTTTCAAAATCATTGTTCAGTACTTTATTCCCTGTCTCTGTACAAAATTTGTAGAAATTCTATGCAACAGATTTTATAATATGATCACTCTTGCTTATATATATATAAATTTTCCACAAATTATCTCTTTTTTCAAGAAAAATGACATATGTTTACAGTTTTGAACATAGCAGAACTACTATACGATCAATTGGTTTCAAAGGTATATATTAGGTATCAGTAAGATTAATTTTCACAAAAAGTAAGACTCCGACCACCAACTTTTTTCCCCCATAAAAATGTTTCCTTTGTGATTCTCTATAATCATGCAAAGTTTTAAATAATCTATGATACAGTATATTTTTTCTTCTTTGTCTATATAGAAAATGTAGAAAACTTCATCAAACGTCCTTAAACACTCCGTTGTGGGATTTTATGTGAACCATCAGTTACCCGGTCCTCCTTTTTCTAATCGTATCTTATTTCTATTTCATTGAATTTAAATGCATGTTGCCATACTGAATATACAGGAAAATGACAAAAACCAACCAATTCAGAAGTTTATGTATTTGAGTATTTGTTGTATGTAGTGTATTGTATCCCCTGTATTCCAGATTCGTAGACGACGGAGTCACTTACAACGTCAATCCCGTGACCGACACCCACACATTTACCCAAGTTCTTCAGGTATTGGACAAGGACGGTAATCTCGCGGCCACTCTCACGTTAGGAGACTCTGCTAGACTGAGATATATATTCTCATCAACCAATTACAAAGGTAAGTACTCCCTCATTTGCCACTCATTAGCATAATCTCATTACATGAACAAATCAGGTAATCTGCTTTTGCCACCCAACATACCCCCGCCCTTCTTATTCATTACACGGAATTTTAGGATATAATACGAGTTTTGATCCTGAAGTTCGTAAACTACTTCAATATTTTTTAATACTTGATCAAATATACGTATTAAATACATGTATCCCTAATCTATTAACCTTCCTTTATCTCAACAGAAAAATATCTGACCAAATAATAGACGGGGGCGTTGAATCGTTACTATGGTAATGCAATCACATATTTTACAAACAAAAATATCTTTACACTTGGCGATACAGACATTTATTATGACACCAACATGTATACACACTGCATTTTTTTAAAGAATGAGCGGAAAAATCTATGAATATCTGGATCAACCCTCGTACATTGTTTTAACTATACTAAGGTAATTCCAACAAATTCGTATTGTGTGATAAAAAAAGCAAACATTTCTGCATCGGACAACATTTCGGGGCTTTATTTGGAAATCTATATTTAGATTTTCTCCTTTTTACTTTGCGGAGATAAAGTTCCATTTTTTTTCTGTCTTCTCACTGAGTGGTGATAATTTTCGTGTTTATTTCAATACAATCGTATTATGGAAGTCGGAACTGAATTAAAATGTGGTGAAACTTGATTCCGTTGATAACGTGTTAACTGTAACGAAAAAAGAAAATGCGCAAGAGAAAAAATGCAAATCATTCGGAGATATTTTGAACCACCACTGGCTGGGATTTTCAGATATGCTTGTTAGCAGTCCAGACAAATGTTGTGCTCATCTTGTCTTGCTAACGCAAGTTTATAGCCGGTTTATAAAATCGGGTTTATTGGCTTCGCTTGAAAATTTGATTCTCGTTTATCAAATGTAACGTTACTTTGATAAACAAAAGAAATGCGACATATCACATTAAAAACTCCGTTCTCTCAGCGCTATCGGCGCTTTGATTTTTATTGTTATGTTTTTCGACTCATCATTTTGTTTCGTATCTCCATATTTTCATTTTTGTGTGATCCTTTTAGTGAACTATACGAAACAAAATGTATATTCATAGTATTCATATTTTAAAATATTCAAAACACATATTTATAGCAACACCCGCATCAGGAATATTTAACTTAATCGATTGAGGATGTGACGTATGTCAAAATGTTCAGAATTTCATTTTGCTTTCACAAACAAGAAAAAATTGTAACCTTAGATCTCTCGATCACAAGACTGACCCTGCGTTCACTGGAGTTGGTTTCCAGCTTACATTCTATTTTATCACATGTCTGGTCACTCGGTAATAACATGAGATAGCGCGAGCTAGCTGACCACTGTGCTTCTAGCTTTCGACCAGTGAAGATGTGAATGGGCTTATCAGTCACTGGTGTTTATCAGAGTATGGGTTTGTTCACCGTGTAGTGTGTTTAAGTGTTCTATGGATACTTGACCGAACATTAGCTAACAGAATCATGACGATTGTACAGTAAGACTTTATCATTTCAATTTGCATGTATATGCATATATATATATATATATATATATATATATATATATTATATATATATATATATCTTATTTTATGAAAAGAAGTAATTGTTCACAAATATCATATTTGATAAACAGTGTTTAAAAGGAAATATACACACCGTCTATAAATTGTATACGTATATTAAGCATGCAGTGCAATATAAAGAAAGTTCACCGGGACTCCTACATTTAAACTCCATCTGTAGCAGAAATATTGCATACTATTCAAAATGGCCCCTGGCCACTAAGATATCAAGCATGCAGTGCAATATAAAGAAAGTTCACCGGGACTCCTACATTTAAACGTCCATCTTTAGCAGAAATATTGCATACTATTCAAAATGGCCCCTGGCCACTAAGATATCAAGCACGCAGTGCAATATAAAGAAAGTTCACCGGGACTCCTACATTTAAACTCCATCTGTAGCAGAAATATTGCATACTATTCAAAATGGCCCCTGGCCACTAAGATATCAAGCATGCAGTGCAATATAAAGAAAGTTCACCGGGACTCCTACATTTAAACTCCATCTGTAGCAGAAATATTGCATACTATTCAAAATGGCCCCTGGCCACTAAGATATCAAGCATGCAGTGCAATATAAAGAAAGTTCACTGGGACTCCTACATTTAAACTCCATCTGTAGCAGAAATATTGCATACTATTCAAAATGGCCCCTGGCCACTAAGATATCAAGCATGCAGTGCAATATAAAGAAAGTTCACCGGGACTCCTACATTTAAACTCCATCTGTAGCAGAAATATTGCATACTATTCAAAATGGCCCCTGGCCACTAAGATATCAAGCATGCAGTGCAATATAAAGAAAGTTCACCGGGACTCCTACATTTAAACTCCATCTTAAAAAAATTCACCGGGACTCCTACATTTAAACTCCATCTGTAGCAGAAATATTCATACTATTCAAAATGGCCCCTGGCCACTAAGATATCAAGCATGCAGTGCAATATAAAGAAAGTTCACCGGGACTCCTACATTTAAACTCCATCTGTAGCAGAAATATTGCATACTATTCAAAATGGCCCCTGGCCACTAAGATATCAAGCATGCAGTGCAATATAAAGAAAGTTCACCGGGACTCCTACATTTAAACTCCATCTGTAGCAGAAATATTGCATACTATTCAAAATGGCCCCTGGCCACTAAGATATCAAGCATGCAGTGCAATATAAAGAAAGCCTACCGGAAATCATACATTTAAAAGTCCATCTTTAGCAGAAATATTTTGGCACACCGTGCATACTATTCAAAAATGGCCATCGGCCACTAAGGTATGATATTGACGATAGGAGACAACGAAAACCTGATGCTGTCAAGACTTAAATTGCAAAGTTCGAAAACACTTTAACAGTCAATGACTGTAATGGCTTAGCATGAAAGAGATGAGTGGAGCTTTGACTGCTCTGAGCTCTAAGCAAACAACCATTTCCGACCATTGGTCAACCTAAGGTAGCCACCGGCTCAAATGACATTTAACTACGGTACAACAGTATTCGATTATGAGGATGACATCATATTTAATGATGATAATGACATTAATAGCCTACTGGGCAATGCAGATCCTCCTTTAAAAACGGACAAGCAGATGTTTTAAATTGGTTGATGCTGCTCTTGGTAAGGAGGAGGATGTTGGTGACAACAAAAATGAAAACTAACAAATATTGTAAATAAGTCCTTTAGTTAGACACTTTATCCAACGCATTGATAAAAGAAAAACAACAAAGTCTCATGACACAAATTTGCGATGACCTTGTAGTTCCAAAAGAAAATTTATACAGAAATTCGGAAGAGGGACATCAGACTAATGAATGTTCAAACACCTGTTATGAAAGGTGCCATTGCTATGGCATAAGTTACCAAGAATTTACTCAAAATGGCTGAAGGCGGGGTCGTACGCCACAGCACTGATGCTATAGCCCTTTTTGGGGGCATGCAAAAACATCTCTCTTCAAAGGCGTTTGATCCTGAAAGCCTATACTGAAGGGTGACAGTGCTATTTGTGACAAAACAGTCCCAATCCCAATAACAGGTCAATTGTTTAGCGATGACCTGCCAAAGACCCACCCTGAAGGGCCATAAGACAGGTCATATTAGGCTGAATTACCATGTGACATACGTCAAAAAGAAGTCAAAGCATTCCAAGTAAATGAATATCTAAATAATCAAATTTTGTGATATTATTACCAAATTACAGGCACCAAATTACGCCCGTGAAAAAAAAAAAAAAAAAGCTTGGCGTATACGACAGTACTAAGAGTAAATGATGTCTTATCACTGTTGCTCCAAACATTCTGAATAAAGTGATGGGCTTAAACTTGAGTTTGCAACAATGCATGTACATAGATGCATATCTAGGGAAACAGTTTCTTACAACAGCCAAAACAATAATAATAGAAATTGAAATACAAATCTTGTTAGCAAAGGGCGTGATAAGCCATACAAAAAACAAAAAAACAAAAAACAAAACAGGAAAAAAAAAATAAAAAAAAAATAAAAAAAAATCCTTCAACCACCGGTTTTACAAATTCCTTGTTTGCCCAAATGGGTACTCAGTAGCACATCGTGCATTTACATGCCTGCTTAAACCTGTGTATGCTTACATATGGCGTCAGAGACACCAGTCCAATATATATATATAGATGACAGCTTAAACTGTGAGAGAACTTTATCTCAGTGCCATAAGAATGTTGTATGTACAGTTGATATGGGTTTATTATTCACCAAAACAAATCTGTCAATATGACTTTTACACTAACAGCAGAGAAAATAAACAAATTATCTGTGGCCATTCAGAATACACTTTGTATGACAAAGGGCAGCATTTAAAAATATCTTGGAATGATTGTAGCCGCTTTACCAGCTGCACCCCATGGCAGGTTGTTTTTTTTTTGTCTACAGAACAGTATGAGGAAATAAAAACATTGCAGGAGGCTAAAGGCAATCACCAGGCAACATTAAGTCTACCGGACACTTGCGCAATTAACCTAATAAGGTGTTGGTTAGATAATTTTCCCCTCTTAAAAGCCCCAGTATCTTATGGTCGGCAAGACCTCATCATTGAACCTGACTCCTGTACAAAGGGATGGGGCACCTACTGTCAAGGCAGGGGGCCTTAGATGGCCACAGAGGCCTGTTACCATATCAATGTGTTTCTTTGCTTTAGAATCAATTTGCTCTGCCATAACAAATAAACATTTATACTGTTACCTCTCGACTCAATGACCACAGTGTCATATACTCGTGAGCAAGGCGGTTCTCACTCTTCACAATGCCACAGAAACTTCTCAGTGTATTTAGATATTGGTAACAGATTATATGGGTAACATCTGCCCACATTAGTGGCAATAACAATCAATTAGCTGATAAGAAAAGTCGTGAGTTTAAATGAGAAATCAGAGTGGATGCTGGATCCACAGGTGTTTACTAAATTTACACGGTTACTAGAATTCAACCCAGATGTTGACATGTTTGCCTCAAGGATAAATAATCAGATTAAGAGATATAAATGTCTTGGAGGCCAGAGCCTGAGAATCATATTATTGATGCATTTACATTGAACTGGCGACAATATAGGCCATACATGTTCCCACCTTTCAGAATCATTTTGACTGCCTTATGGAAGGTGTCAATCGACAAAACAACAGCCTTGATTGTTAAACCAAACTGGCCATCAGAACCATATTACCACAAAGCCATGAAAATGGCAAAAAGGATCCTATACTAATCCCAAAGAGGAAGCGCCTCCTAACCTTGCCAGGCCAGGCAGACCAGGGCCATGCAATGTTGAACAAATCAAACCTCCTGGTGATTATTTTACCCGGAGATAAATCTATAGTCATGGACTATCAAACACAAATTCAGCCATTCTACAGTCAATTCAGTACGAGTGTTACCTCAGAAAACAGAACCGTTACTGCTGTGAACAGAATATTCCCTGTCAAGCAAATGTAAACAGGGTGCTTGGGTTCTTATCTGATTAATACAAGAATAATTTAGGCTATTCAGCAATTAACACAGCCATTTCTACTATGTGCAATTAAAAGGCAGCTCCTTGCCTATTGGGAACACCCTCGAGTTACACAATATCTGAGGAGTGTATTTAACTTAAGACCATCTCTACCCAGATATGCTGCCAACTGAGATGCTGCATTGATTCTGACTTACTTAGTAAACAGTAAATTGACATCGCCTCTTTCACTTGGAAGCAGCATACTTTAAAGACTGTTACACTATCAGCTTTGCTAACCGGACAACATGTCCAGACTATAAAAATGTTTAAACATTGAGCATTTTAAACTGCATGATGACAGGATAGACATGTTTATTACCTCTCTATTGAAAAACTCAAAGCCAGGAAAACACCTGTCAGTAATTACTCTACATAGTTATGAAGAATATAACTTATATGTTGTAAAGCATATTATGTTATATATAGATGGGACATGGCTTTGTAGATCATCTAACCAATTTTTTGTCAATTTTAATAAACCCCAGTACTTTGTCGCGCTGGATTGAAACTGTATTGTTGATATCACAATATATTCTGCACGTAACACCCATCTACAGCTTTGGCACAGGGTGTGCCTGTGGATGTTATCTTAAACGAAGAAGGCTGGTATTTGGAATCTATGATTGCCAGATTTTACAATGAACCGATTTAAAACTGATTTCAAACCAGCTTGACACTTCGATTTTGAGGTGCAGGGAATCCTTAAACTGAAAATAATGTTCTGAATAGATTTGTATTACTCTCTTCCCCTGAAAAAAAATATCTATAGGTATATATGGCACGGCTTGCTATTCTTGTGATTGTATATAAATCGTCTGTTTACGTTTTATTGGCTGAGACTTATTGTTTTGAAAATTTATATCAGGCATATTTTACCTGTATGCATTGCTACATTTTATTGGTTGAGACTTCTGTCATATTTTCAGACTTGTTTGCTATTTAAACCTTCTGGTAATTCAATTGGTCTCATTGCTTTCAAGTCTTATGTTATTCCCGAGTGACCAGACATGTGATGAAATAGAATGTATAGATTAAACGAGACTTACCTTAGGAAGTTGAAGTTTGATCGGGATTCTATTTCATCACTGTCAGGAACTAGGGATAACATGCCCTCCCAAATTTATCAATATAACCCAGCCCATCATGTTATCACTAATTCAACCAATTGAATTGTTCAATACTGGTCAGCTAGCTCGCGCTATCTCATGTTATCCCTCGTTCCTGACAGTGATGAAATAAAATCCCGATCAAACTTCAACTCTCGTTTAATCTCTACCTTCTATACGCTACGATAAAACAGGGTGCAAACGTTAATACGTTAACTGAACGCAGAGTTGGTATACAGAACCAAACGGTTAAATTGCTGTTTGTTAGTTCAACACTTGTTTCCTCTTTTGAAAGGTCATATTTAGTGCAAACCATATCATTGAAATGTCACTCCGTACGCTAATACTGAATAAGATTGGATATCTGAAAGCTTCTGTAGAAAAAAAACAAACAGTTGTATTGCAAGGTGATTTTTAAAAAAAATGTTTAAATGGTACTGGTATATATACTTGGAGCTCAGCACAGACGTATAGTACCAAGACGAGTTGGTCAAGTGTTGGGATAATGTGACTGGGTGTGGTATCATGCCACTTGTCTACGGCCTGATACTGCAGTGTGGCAGCACTATGTGGCACAATTCTATGATGAGTGAAATAGTGTCGACGGAACGTTAAAAGCAGCCAAACAAATAAGTTCCATACGCTTTTTGTCGTGTTTGTTTTAGATAAAGTGGTGTTCGCTGGGGCAAGGCTTACGAATTGCTATGTTTCGAATAATGCTGGGTTTATAGAGAACGCCGCATCAGACCAAAGGAGCGTTAAATTTGTCGGCGCAGATGGGTAGGTAGCAAGAATCCACGTGAACGATTTAGGGATGATCCCGCGCTTTGAAAATTCTTTCAATACGTATTGATTGGCAAGAACTTTTGAGAGGCATATAATTTTTAATTTTAAAACAGAATCCAAATGTTAACTTAATTACAAAAGCACACAATGAAATGGGAATATGTTGATGTTATGATATTTTGAAACCATTTAAAAGTTTCAAAGCTGGCATGAATGGTCCTGATTGTGTTTTACAATACGAATAATAATGTTGCTGTCACCTGCAGCCTCGCCAGTTCTGCAGCCAGCAATAACCGAGTACAATGAGGGAAAAACTAACACTGTTTCCACTCAGGACTCTTTTATTATTAAATGTTGCTCGTGTTAAATTTTCATATTAAGCCTTTAAGAAAAAAAGAAAGATCTACATTGTATTGTTTTTCACTCTGTCACCAGAACTAAGACTATTACTTTACTTTCTTATTTCAAACTTGTTACTACCATAATATCATTTAATTTAATTGATTGATTTAATTTGATTTAATTATTTCTTAGTTTAAAGTATTTTAGTAGACTATGCAGCACGTGTTCTATTGTAGGTGCTTTGAGGATGTTCCTTTCAACTCACTGTCCCTCTCCACCACAGAAGGGTTTAGAAGAAAAGCTGCCTCATCAGGGGTAAGTCCGAACATACAGTTGTTATATTCCTAGGATCTGATATGAGTTAAACAAGCTTTGTAAAAGTTGATATGTACACTGACGGAAATCTAACTGATCATTTAAATTTATGAAATATCTCAAAACCTTGGGAATTGTAAGAGTCAAATTTGATTTCATTTTCGGGTATGTGAAAGGTGAACAATATATGCAAAATTTCATTGAAAGTGGTTGCGAATTACACTGGCTTTGATGCAGAGCTACCCTGAAAAGACAAGGTCAAAACATACATGTAATTTAATAAGTGATCGGTTAGAACTTCCCGTCAGTGTAATGGTACCTAACTCAGATTTTTTTTTATAAACTGAACTAAACTTGGTAAACTGTGATCACACACACACGCGCTTAAAGTTGACCAAACGTCATTTACCACCAAATCAAATGACATTATGTTATGCGGAGAAATATAAGAGTTTTTTCGCATATTTGTAGTAGATTTCGTGTATAAGAAATTTGCACTTGAGACTGCTTTTAAATATTGTTATACATACTTGAATTAACCTGTCAACATCAAAACTTGTGTTTCCAAATGGTCATCGACTTTATAAATTTTAATCTAACTTGCAATTTACAGATACATGTAGATGTTTTTTTTAGTAAAAATAAATGGTTTCTGTTTTAAAGTTAATATTACATAATCTAAGTAAAAGCTGACCTTTAACATCGTTTATTGAACGTACATCGTTTTCTACTACTTTGTTTAATGAAGGATTTTCTCCGCTATTCCTTCAAGCTCAGGTAAAGTAAACATGACATGCTTCTCTCGTTAAATTATATACTCATTCGATTAATAAAAATTACAAAATCAAAAAATTCTCAACTCATATTGGTCTGAACAGACCTTTATACAATATTTATTGAATATCTCCTGGTCTGAATTGGGTTGAATTTCCGCTAAATAGCAGTACCGGAAGTTGTAATGAAGGGCACTGTCGTGGCTGTGAAGCAGGCTATAATATAGTGCAGAATACTCGCAAGGTTCGGTCCGACATAGGTCACAGAATGCATGTTTCTATTTTGATAGAAACAACTATATATACATCAAAGAAACCTTAGAAGTCAGAATACCTTATTACTTAGCTTATACAGTCAACCCTCGATTCATCGGCATTCGATACAACGGCATACTCGGGTCCAGCACTAAAAGTCATGTGATGGATTTATTAATATCTTATCAACAGCAAATTTGGCTTCCGGTATCGGCAGCATTTCTCGATACATCGGCGAAATCGAGATTTACGAACACTGCCGGTGTATCAAGGATTGACTGTATTTCAGCTTGTTATCATCTCAATCAAGTAATGATGTGTAACCTTTTTCTGTAAGTATAGGACTATCTACCAATGAAAATCGCAAAGATATTCATTCAGCACTGTCTTACTCTTAAACAACTTATCATCATTTTAACAACACTTGTGAAAAAACACGAAACGAAATCATAACCAATAACAAATAAATATATAGATCTCTACATGTATATATAATACATGTATTTAAAAAATACTGTTGTATATTTTGGCTTGTTACACACGAATGATGTTTTTCATTATTATTATTGCAATTATCGTTATCATCATCTATAAATAGACATCTGGAACGACGAAAAATTACGAGGCTGAAACAGACTTGTTCGAAGTCAGTTCGTTCGATGACGAGACTTATGAGAATCCTAATCCTGTATATATCAAATGTTCCGTGACGCCGTGCTATGACGATTCAAACAGTTCCCCGAATGGACAGTGCGGTGGGGTAAGAGAACGTCACTTCCTGATTCATTTCAGGAAAATTCGTGTCTAGCCAGCATAAATTTATGACTTTAAAAAAAAAATCCTAAATGAAAAATTGAAATTAATATTTTGTTATACAAAGTTTTTTAAAATGATACTGGTAAATTTACCTTACTTAGTGATCAGCATATAAGGGTGGTTCACACAAATCACTAATGTGACTGGGTGTGGGCAGTTTCATGCCACTTGTCTACGGCGTGAAATTGCAGTGTGGTAGACATCATTATACATGTATATCTATCTCATGTTGACAAAATCCCCAAATGACTAAATTTCTGTCGAAGGTACGTTAAACTAAACACACATACATTTGTATTGGTAATACCATACGAAAAACATTTATATCATACATGTATTTCGGAATTTTGTTATACATTTATAAGAACGAAAGCTTGAGTGCAACCAACTAGGCGAATGCTAATCTTCTATATGATATTTGACTATATGATATTTGATTGTATGATATTTGACTATATGATATTTGACTATATGATATTTGATTGTATGATATTTGATTGTATTATATTTGACTATATGATATTTGACTATATGATATTTGACTATATGATATTTGACTCTATGATATTTGATTGTATTATATTTGACTATATGATATTTGACTATGTGATGTTTGATTGTATTATATTTGACTATATGATATTTGATTGTATTATATTTGACCATATGATATTTGACTATGTGATGTTTGAATGTTACCCAGGACCACTGCGGTTCGGCGAGACGGAAGCGAAGTGTTCAAGGAAATGACACAGTAGTGTCGACCCGAGTGAACCTCGTCAGACGAGGTCTGTATGCTTTTCCCCCACACCCTAAAATAAAATAAAATAAAAATAATAAAAAAAATAGTATCTATTTTGATCTCTTGATTATGGAGGTTTCTTAACTTGATATTGTTTACATTGATGTACAGGTGTGATGTGATAAGTTACACATCGATTACTTTCGCGCCTTTATTTTACGGAGTCTTATTGTTGGCGGGGTTATTCGTTTCGTATCGTCAAATTCAGATTCTGATTGGCCTCGACAGAATCGTAACTATACGGAAAAATATCCCCGTAACAGACCCTCAGACGGGCTAAGACTTGCAATAGGTCCTCTTCGCTAATTTCAACCGTTATCTCAGGCAGACATGTTTTGCTGACTTTGCAAATGGAGCTGTCTGAACACGGTCTCTCAGATTTAACACAGTCCACGCGGCAAAGAAAAAAAAACTGTTTCACATACCAGTTAAAGTTCAGTAAATTAATTTTCATAAAGTGATATATATTTGTACATGAATATTTTTGATGTGAAGGATATTAAAAGATACAAACATTGCATTCTACAAATATATCATTTCAGAATGTTGTCATCGTACCGCACTCTTTCAAGGCACTGTCGGAACTCTAGGCACATTGGCGGCCATCATGTTTGGTGTCATGATATTCACGTACACTGACTTCCTAAAGGCTTTCCGACGAAAATCCCGACAAGCAAGCCGCAATAATCCGTCTTCCTATGTCTCGTCATCGTCCGCCTCCAGTGACTCTATCCCGAAGAAAGGAAGTATCCGCACCACAAGTAGCCGAGTGTCAGAGAAATACTGAGAGTATATCACAGCGTG
>CM037786.1:57623130-57646365 GCA_021229015.1 Solen grandis | reverse complement strand
ATAACATATTTTTATTTTTTATACACAGTAATTTCTTTTCCTTTTTTTTTTTTTTTTTTTTTTTGTTGTTGTTGTTGTGATTCAAAATTCTATCCAGAGGCCAACAATAGCTCTACTGTGTAGTTATGTTGTTATGATGTTTAACGTTATGTAAGATCTAGTAAGCATAACTTAGTTTAATTATCAGTTTATTTTTTAGTTTATTGTATTGCTAATACGAATCGAGCTTTATTTTCTTTTTTTCTTTAACATCCTAATTTTTTCGTTGATTTCATTATTATTGTGATTGATATATATATGACCCTTGATTGGAAATAAAATTTATTGTATTCTGGTAGCTAACTTTCCAAGTCCCGCATCATTTTACTGATCAGATGATGCCTACTGTGATGTCTCACCAACGGATCAAATGAAATGTCTAATTAATAATTCATGAGTACAAAGGTTTGCTTACCACATATCCCACGGTCGATTAAGATATGAAAAAGGACATTGATGTTGTTGTTGTTTTTTTGTTGTTGTTTTTATTTTTTATTTTTTCATTTTTTTTTTCAGAAGACCTCATGTTAAGAAGTTATACTTACAATGTTTGTAAACCTACTGAACTACCTTCTATAAATAAAATAAAATTTGGGGTTTCCGACGATGAGTATTTCTCCGCGTGGGTGATAGTGTCAAAAAACGTGGATTGGTTGGTTGAAAAGATATGTTTTGTTGTTTTCTTTCGCCTTATACAACATTGTACATCGTCAATACATAATATATATTTTTAGACACATGAAACAAAAACCCACTTTCGCCGACTCATTCGCTGTACACACTCTTGTCTTTAAATAGTTTTCCTGTGAATACACTACATGATTATTTTATAAAATTTCCAGAGTTATTGTTGTAAAAAGGTGAATATCATTTACCCATCAAAAAAGTATAATTATTGCATATAATTAGATACACAGTTCATTGACAGAGTACATGACTATTTATTCCCGGTTGAGGAAAGTCATGTCACCCGAGCTGCTAGCCGAGAGTGACATGACTTTTTTTTTAGCCGGGAATAAATACTCATGTACCCTGTCAGGAAACTGTATAACGGATTTATTATGCTGCAAAGTTCAGTCCAATTTCTGCGTTAATAAATAATTATGATCTTATAATGTGTCAATAAACATATACCCAGTGTACATGACGTTATGTACGCGGCTTATTGGCCAATCAGAATAGAGAATTTTACGTCGCAGTATAACAATTATATATGTTTCATAATTCGGAGAAGAGAGCTTAATTTGTATTTCGATACCATTTTACTCTAATAATTATCCAACATTTCATTAAATGTACTTATACTTTAATATGGTGGCATATTTCTGCCAACCACTTATCCACTTAGATATGTCGAAACTTTTCTGAAAAACTGTCACTAACTGTGTGACTTATTCAGTTATTAACTGGCAAGTAGAAAATGTTCAAGTTATCCACCTAGGTATCTTAACAAGACTAAACTGCCTGTTAGTGCCCCCTACTGCCAGCCACATATTCACTTAAGATAACTGGATATCTCGCCTTTTTTCAAGTTAGTCAGTTAAATTATGTGGATAACAAGCATTTTTTCATATAATTATCTGGAAAAAAGCATGGTATCCAGTTTTCCTAAGTGAATATGTTATTGGCATTAGTGGGCACTAACAGACAGTTTACCTTTACCTAAGTATAACTGAAAAATTTTAAAATTTAAGGCTGGCAGAATATGCCACCGTAATAAGAAGCATTAATTTCTAAGTTTTAACTAGACACAACTTTAATCAACAATGCGATCTACATTATAACTATTGATTATATATTGCGTGCTACTCATATAGACAATGTAACGATTAAATATCTTGATTTCATATTATATCATTTTTGTGTAAATAATTAACATGTTTATAGCTTCTATTTTTATTATCATTATCCCTTAATATCTTCCCAAAATTATAGGAAGATTGTAGGATAAGAAATACTCAAAATTATAAATACATAATAAATACATTGCTGAATAATAATCCCTCTTTTATCCCTAACGAAACTAAATTAGAGAGGAAGGACAATGTTTAAAAATAATAAATTAACTTGTTTGATAATCACTTTGCTAGAAGCATCAAGAAAAAAAAATAGATAAATCACCATACTGTTCTTATATGTACCTGGGTTTATTAAACGAAGATAGAATCTGTTCAGCATTACTTTTATACATTTAAGAAGATTTTTTTTATAACAGTGCACTTTTTTTTCATTTGCTCTTTGGTCAATAGATGGAATACTCACCATACGCCAATCTTCGATATTTTTTTAATGTTTTCCGGTGAAATATCCATTGACGCAGACATCTGGGAAACGATGCTTCTATTTTCATTGATGTCACAGCAGCGACTTTATGAGAGGATGCTGATGTTGATCTTTGACCCTAGGTTCTCCTTTATCAAATATCTGTACTCAACTTGAAACAATGGCTTCTGACGGGGAAAGTTTTTTGTTGTTTTTTTCAGAATCTGCATAGCTGGTTTATTTAGAAAACAACGCTTTTTATCAAGGACTTACTATCGTTTCTTGCCTTCATTTTTTTTTTTGAAATAAAATAACACTTGTTATACAGATACAGTGTACCAAATCGATATAAACTAATTCTATTGTGGAAATGGATATTGTAAAATCATCATTTTTCGTTGACATTAAATTTCGTTGATTATGTACCAAAGGAAATTTCGTTGGTACATTTATTCGTGGATCTATGTTCTAGAAAACTTGAGGTCTGTATAAGAGACAAGTTTTCGTTGGGATTAATATTCGTGGATAAAACCCTACACGAACCTCGACGAAAATTAGTGTTCCGCGAAAATTAATGATTTCACAGTTTTGTTTGTAAATTCAAAATTAGCTTATTGTGAGCATTTTTTTTACTTTGTATACAAAAGAAAACCCACGATTAAACAATTTCCAGCAGTAGTGTTAGCAGCAACACCGAGACTAAATCATTTATAAAGCAGACAAAATGTTGAAATTTGGTGGTATGAAGACAAACGTAAGTTATTTTATACATTATATATATTCATTTGAACACACACACACACACACACACATTTTGACAGTGTAACAATTGAATCAAACCATGCACCGGTTCACATGTCAGCTGAGTTTTATTTCGATTTCTGACCTCAGCAAAAGGAATAATTATTGTAGACGATTTAAAACGTAAAACATACCGATCAACATACGAATGTTTACATCTGTGTTCATATAATTATTCGATTAGGTAATTTTGTTACACAGATTTTAATGGCAGAACATGAAAAGCGAAAATGAATTTTGATGAGACTGTACAATCACCTTACTAGAGTTTGCCGTCGACTTGACTGTTTGAGTTTACCGTCGCTTCGATAGTATTTCAGTCATATAACGACGTCCAGCTAATTACAGGTGGAGGAAAACCCCGAATACACGGAGGCATCCGGGTAGAACCACCGACCTACTGCAAGCCAGCTGGAAGGCTTCCTCTCATGATAATCCGAATGACCCTGCCGGGATTCGAACCCACGTGGTGAGGGGCTGTGTGAGTGTTTAAGTCAGCGACTTTACCCTCTCGGCCACGGAGGCCCCAGTTTGCCGCCGAAGTGACAGTACTCTATACATAAACATCCAGGGTTCTAATTTACCAATCTTCCTTGTCTGTGTTTAATACTCAGGATTCTAAATATCATATCTGTCAATAATTTCATTAACAAGAGCACCGCATGCTCGTCTATAAAAATTGATCAAACTGGTGGTTGATGAAAACGTATATATAGCCTCGTAATAGTAATCAAATGGAGTGCCTGAATCGCTTCTCACCAATGCGTCCCGGGTTCGATTCCTGGTCACGTAGTGACTAGAGGGTACAGTGGTCGCCCGTTTAGACACATGGGTTTTCTCCGAGTTCTCCGGTTTTCTCCCACAGTAATGATCACATACATAATTTAAGTATACGTATAAGTATATTTATATAAGTTGTAAGAACTTATTTCGATTAATCGATGTAAAATAAATAAATAAAGTTTAAACTTTTAAGTAATCAAGTATGTTAAGTTTCATGAAAGAAGCTTTATAGTTTAGAAGTTATGGCTTTAGTTTTTGACGACGACTACACCGACAACGACGCCAGAATGATGACTGCTTCGTGTCTTTGAAAAACAGCCGAGCTAAAAATGAATTCACAAAACGCTACTCAATGCGTTTATCAATGTCGTTATTTACTAAGACATATATTTCTAGTTATAACTTCAGTAAAACCTAGCTTTAAACATTTGCATTTTTTTTTTTGAGTTTTAGGCGAAAACACAAACTCAGAAAACCCAGTTAATTAGAAATACACAGACGGAGAAAGACCCGGAGTGCATAGAGGTATCCGTGTTGAACCAGCAGCCTACAGCAGCCAACGTACACGAGGATAAAAATGACCGTGCCAGGTTTTGAACCCAAATAGGCGAGGGTCAAACAGACAGTAAACCTGCGACTATGAGTCAAACAAGGAGGTTCCTTCATTGGACTTGTCACCGCGATACCACCAAACTACTATACCACCGTATGTGATAATAAAGAAGAAGTTTAAGAGCACAGTCGTGAAATACTCGACAATCAAAGACACGATATTGGAAAATACACGTCCTTCACGGCGAAAAAAGTACAGCAAGACACATTTGTATTTCGAGACAATCCCTTCATGCAGCATTTTTGCTTCATTTCACTGAATGTTGAAGCTTGAAAATAAGGATTACAGCAGAGAATTTATAATTTGCTTTATATAGTTCCACACTACATTTGTTTTAACTATGCATGTATTTTGAAATAACTACTGAGTTGCTATAGCCTGCGATATACTAAAATTGTCAAAAATAGGACTGGACGAACTCTCGAATTACCACCGGCCACCGGGTCTGGTGCTGATGGAAGAGCCATTGTATTAGGACCGGAATAACCCATTATTCTATGTCGTCAATGGTAGCTTTGCTGATGGATGTCCAATGTGGTAACAAATAATATTTTATTGCATGCACCCTTGGGACCATCTTTACAAAACAATTTAAGTCATTATTTTACGTAAGTCAAAAACCAGTTAAATTACTGTAATCTTTCCGATAAATCGTAAATTTTGATAAAATGCATTTATTGACGGATATGAGTTCCTTTCATTTGGTTAAATAGCTCGTTATTTCGAGAGGTAAATGTTTCAGAAAACAGGATTTGTTAGGATGTTTCGTGAATACGATCCATGGGGTCTATAGTTTACAGTTTCCATAAATTGTTATGGTTTATTATTTATATTGCCATACACGTTAAAGGCCCATTATATTTCATAAAGATTCATCTTCATGAAAAAAAATATAAATATATATTGGCATATTGTTAAGTAACACAAATGGTACACAACCTGCTGTAAAATAACAGTTAAACGCACTGGAAATGTTCTTTAAATTATGCAATTTAGAATTTTGTATGGATGTCAAAATAGTATCGTTGATTACATTTCCCATTGTCGGGTATTCCCGAAGACGGTCTGTAATCGGAAATAATTTGAGTGTGAAAAACTGTCGTCGAATCACAATTTGTATAATTATCTACTACGTCATTAATTTATGCACCCGTAATTCGATAACGGAGACATACGGAATGCCTTTGGAAAGTTGGCAAAGATATACGGAATATGTAAATTAGTTTGTTTTTTTTTTGTTTTTGTTTTTTGTTTTGTAAACAATTGAATGATCTTAAGTAAAATATTCTTTCTTATTTAAGCATTGAAATAACTTTGTCGTCATCGAGTATATTTACAGATTGCATCTCGTAAAAAAAAAAAATCTATAACACATTTTGCTTTTTCTGTCTAGGGAAATACCCTGTTTTTTTTGTGTGTGTGTGTGGTTTTTTTTTTAAGAATAATGGGACTTTAATGAAGTGTTCGAATAAAGTTAATTACAGCTTATTATTATTTGCAACTGTATGTCTTATATGTATACAATTCAGAGCAGTGAAGAAAACATGGTTCTATAATCATGTCTTTGTATGGAAAATGGGTCATTAAAATAAAAGTCACATAATCTTGTATGTAAACAAAGTTTACAATTTTATTTCAGGTATATACTTATATATTTGCTACAGTGTCAATATTACATTTTAAACATTTACTTTTTTTCATAAACGAACATCTTAGCTTTATAAACACGTATATTTTTTATTCATCTAAATTTGATCTTTTTTTTGATTATTCAATTTTTTTTTAAAAAAAAAATTTTGTAAAAAAATATACACGTTTTATTTTAAATGAGTACAATATTTAAAAGAAAAACAGGTCTGTATCTTCCTTCGAAACTTTGACTTTGTCAAACGTCTTGGTACAAAATTGATTAGGTTTGCTACATGCAAAATGATAGGCAGTGTCCATCTAAAATCTGTCGGTGTTTATCATAAAAATCACACGCTGTGATATACTCTCAGTATTTCTCTGACACTCGGCTACTTGTGGTGCGGATACTTCCTTTCTTCGGGATAGAGTCACTGGAGGCGGACGATGACGAGACATAGGAAGACGGATTATTGCGGCTTGCTTGTCGGGATTTTCGTCGGAAAGCCTTTAGGAAGTCAGTGTACGTGAATATCATGACACCAAACATGATGGCCGCCAATGTGCCTAGAGCTCCGACAGTGCCTTGAAAGAGTGCGGTACGATGACAACATTCTGAAATGATATATTTGTAGAATGCAATGTTTGTATCTTTTAATATCCTTCACATCAAAAATATTCATGTACAAATATATATCACTTTATGAAAATTAATTTACTGAACTTTAACTGGTATGTGAAACAGTTTTTGTTTTCTTTGCCGCGTGGACTGTGTTAAATCTGAGAGACCGTGTTCAGACAGCTCCATTTGCAAAGTCAGCAAAACATGTCTGCCTGAGATAACGGTTAAAATTAGCGAAGAGGACCTATTGCAAGTCTTAGCCCGTCTGAGGGTCTGTTACGGGGATATTTTTCCGTATAGTTACGATTCTGTCGAGGCCAATCAGAATCTGAATTTGACGATACGAAACGAATAACCCCGCCAACAATAAGACTCCGTAAAAAAAAAGGCGCGAAAGTAATCGATGTGTAACTTATCACAGCACACCTGTACATCAATGTAAACAATATCAAGTTAAGAAACCTCCATAATCAAGAGATCAAAATAGATACTATTTTTTTTATTATTTTTAATTTATTTTATTTTAGGGTGTGGGGGCAAAGCATACAGACCTCGTCTGACGAGGTTCACTCGGGTCGACACTACTGTGTCATTTCCTTGAACACTTCGCTTCCGTCTCGCCGAACCGCAGTGGTCCTGGGTAACAGTTCAAACATCATATAGTCAAATATCATATGGTCAAATATAATACAATCAAATATCATATAGTCAAATATGATATGGTCAAATATAATACAATCAAATATCATATAGTCAAATATCATATAGTCAAATATCATATAGTCAAATATCATACAGTCAAATATCATATAGTCAAATATCATATAGTCAAATATCATATGGTCAAATATCATATGGTCAAATATCATATAGTCAAATATCATACAGTCAAATATCATATAGTCAAATATCATATGGTCAAATATCATATGGTCAAATATCATATGGTCAAATATCATATAGTCAAATATCATATAGTCAAATATCATATAGTCAAATATCATACAGTCAAATATCATATAGTCAAATATCATAGAGAAGATTAGCATTCGCCTAGTTGGTTGCACTCAAGCTTTCGTTCTTATAAATGTATAACAAAATTCCGAAATACATGTATGATATAAATGTTTTTCGTATGGTATTACCAATACAAATGTATGTGTGTTTAGTTTAACGTACCTTCGACAGAAATTTAGTCATTTTGGGGATTTTGTCAACATGAGATAGATATACATGTATAATGATGTCTACCACACTGCAATTTCACGCCGTAGACAAGTGGCATGAAACTGCCCACACCCAGTCACATTAGTGATTTCTGTGAACCACCCTTATATGCTGATCACTAAGTAAGGTAAATTTACCAGTATCATTTTAAAAAACTTTGTATAACAAAATATTAATTTCAATTTTTCATTTAGGATTTTTTTTTTAAAGTCATAAATTTATGCTGGCTAGACACGAATTTTCCTGAAATGAACCAGGAAGTGACGTTCTCTTACCCCACCGCACTGTCCATCCGGGGAACTGTTTGAATCGTCATAGCACGGCGTCACGGAACATTTGATATATACAGGGTTAGGATTCTCATAAGCCACGTCATCGAACGAACTGACTTCGAACAAGTCTGTTTCAGCCTCGTAATTTTTCGTCGTTCCAGATGTCTATTTATAGATGATGATAACGATAATTGCAATAATAATAATGAAAAACATCATTCGTGTGTAACAAGCCAAAATATACAACAGTATTTTTTAAATACATGTATTATATATACATGTAGAGATCTATATATTTATTTGTTATTGGTTATGATTTCGTTTCGTGTTTTTTTACAAGTGTTGTTAAAATGATGATAAGTTGTTTAAGAGTAAGACAGTGCTAAATGAATATCTTTGCGATTTTCATTGGTAGATAGTCCTATACTTACAGAAAAAGGTTACACATCATTACTTGATTGAGATGAAAAAAATACAGTCAATCCTTGATACACCGGCAGTGTTGTAAATCTCGATTTCGCCGATGTATCGAGAAATGCTGCCGATACCGGAAGCCAAATTTGCTGTTGATAAGATATTAATAAATCCATCACATGACTTTTAGTGCTGGACCCGAGTATGCCGTTGTATCGAATGCCGATGAATCGAGGGTTGACTGTATAAGCTAAGTAATAAGGTATTCTGACTTCTAAGGTTTCTTTGATGTATATATAGTTGTTTCTATCAAAATAGAAACATGCATTCTGTGACCTATGTCGGACCGAACCTTGCGAGTATTCTGCACTATATTATAGCCTGCTTCACAGCCACGACAGTGCCCTTCATTACAACTTCCGGTACTGCTATTTAGCGGAAATTCAACCCAATTCAGACCAGGAGATATTCAATAAATATTGTATAAAGGTCTGTTCAGACCAATATGAGTTGAGAATTTTTTGATTTTGTAATTTTTATTAATCGAATGAGTATATAATTTAACGAGAGAAGCATGTCATGTTTACTTTACCTGAGCTTGAAGGAATAGCGGAGAAAATCCTTCATTAAACAAAGTAGTAGAAAACGATGTACGTTCAATAAACGATGTTAAAGGTCAGCTTTTACTTAGATTATGTAATATTAACTTTAAAACAGAAACCATTTATTTTTACTAAAAAAACATCTACATGTATCTGTAAATTGCAAGGTAGATTAAACTTTATAAAGTCGATGACCATTTGGAAACACAAGTTTTGATGTTGACAGGTTAATTCAAGTATGTATAACAATATTTAAAAGCAGTCTCAAGTGCAAATTTCTTATACACGAAATCTACTACAAATATGCGAAAAAACTCTTATATTTCTCCGCATAACATAATGTCATTTGATTTGGTGGTAAATGACGTTTGGTCAACTTTAAGCGCGTGTGTGTGTGATCACAGTTTACCAAGTTTAGTTCAGTTTATAAAAAAAATCTGAGTTAGGTACCATTACACTGACGGGAAGTTCTAACCGATCACTTATTAAATTACATGTATGTTTTGACCTTGTCTTTTCAGGGTAGCTCTGCATCAAAGCTTACTGCCAGTGTAATTCGCAACCACTTTCAATGAAATTTTGCATATATTGTTCACCTTTCACATACCCGAAAATGAAATCAAATTTGACTCTTACAATTCCCAAGGTTTTGAGATATTTCATAAATTTAAATGATCAGTTAGATTTCCGTCAGTGTACATATCAACTTTTACAAAGCTTGTTTAACTCATATCAGATCCTAGGTATATAACAACTGTATGTTCGGACTTACCCCTGATGAGGCAGCTTTTCTTTTAAACCCTTCTGTGGTGGAGAGGGACAGTGAGTTGAAAGGAACATCCTCAAAGCACCTACAATAGAACACGTGCTGCATAGTCTACTAAAATACTTTAAACTAAGAATTAATTAAATCAAATTAAATCAATCAATTAAATTAAATGATATTATGGTAGTAACAAGTTTGAAATAAGAAAGTAAAGTAATAGTCTTAGTTCTGGTGACAGAGTGAAAAACAATACAATGTAGATCTTTCTTTTTTTCTTAAAGGCTTAATATGAAAATTTAACACGAGCAACATTTAATAATAAAAGAGTCCTGAGTGGAAACAGTGTTAGTTTTTCCCTCATTGTACTCGGTTATTGCTGGCTGCAGAACTGGCGAGGCTGCAGGTGACAGCAACATTATTATTCGTATTGTAAAACACAATCAGGACCATTCATGCCAGCTTTGAAACTTTTAAATGGTTTCAAAATATCATAACATCAACATATTCCCATTTCATTGTGTGCTTTTGTAATTAAGTTAACATTTGGATTCTGTTTTAAAATTAAAAATTATATGCCTCTCAAAAGTTCTTGCCAATTAATACGTATTGAAAGAATTTTCAAAGCGCGGGATCATCCCTAAATCGTCCACGTGGATTCTTGCTACCTACCCATCTGCGCCGACAAATTTAACGCTCCTTTGGTCTGATGGGGATGCGGTGTTCTCTATAAACCCAGCATTATTCGAAACATAGCAATTCGTAAGTCTTGCCCCAGCGAACACCACTTTATCTAAAACAAACACGACAAAAAGCGTATGGAACTTATTTGTTTGGCTGCTTTTAACGTTCCGTCGACACTATTTCACTCATCATAGAATTGTGCCACATAGTGCTGCCACACTGCAGTATCAGGCCGTAGACAAGTGGCATGATACCACACTCAGTCACATTATCCCAACACTTGACCAACTCGTCTTGGTACTATACGTCTGTGCTGAGCTCCAAGTATATATACCAGTACCATTTAAACATTTTTTTTAAAAATCACCTTGCAATACAACTGTTTTTTTTTTCTACAGAAGCTTTCAGATGTCCAATCTTATTCAGTATTAGCGTACGGAGTAACCTTTCAATGATATGGTTTGCACTAAATATGACCTTTCAAAAGAGGAAACTAGTGTTGAACTAACAAACAGCAATTTAACCGTTTGGTTCTGTATACCAACTCTGCGTTCAGTTCACGTGTTAGCGTTTGCACCCTGTTTTATCGTAGCGTATAGAAGGTAGAGATTAAACGAGAGTTGAAGTTTGATCGGGATTTTATTTCATCACTGTCAGGAACGAGGGATAACATGAGATAGCGCGAGCTAGCTGACCAGTATTGAACAATTCAATTGGTTGAATTAGTGATAACATGATGGGCTGGGTTATATTGATAAATTTGGGAGGGCATGTTATCCCTCGTTCCTGACAGTGATGAAATAGAATCCCGATCAAACTTCAACTTCCTAAGGTAAGTCTCGTTTAATCTATACATTCTATTTCATCACATGTCTGGTCACTCGGGAATAACATGAGACTTGAAAGCAATGAGACCAATTGAATTACCAGAAGGTTTAAATAGCAAACAAGTCTGAAAATATGACAGAAGTCTCAACCAATAAAATGTAGCAATGCATACAGGTAAAATATGCCTGATATAAATTTTCAAAACAATAAGTCTCAGCCAATAAAACGTAAACAGACGATTTATATACAATCACAAGAATAGCAAGCCGTGCCATATATACCTATAGATTTTTTTTTT
The DNA here is from genome assembly GCA_021229015.1 of Solen grandis. Lineage (NCBI taxonomy): Eukaryota > Metazoa > Mollusca > Bivalvia > Adapedonta > Solenidae > Solen > Solen grandis. The sequence goes on along the minus strand of CM037786.1, from coordinate 57,634,531 downwards.
CAGGGGAAGAGAGTAATAAAAATCTATTCAGAACATTATTTTCAGTTTAAGGATTCCCTGCACCTCAAAATCGAAGTGTCAAGCTGGTTTGAAATCAGTTTTAAATCGGTTCATTGTAAAGTCTGGCAATCATAGATTCCAAATACCAGCCTTCTTCGTTTAAGATAACATCCACAGGCACACCCTGTGCCAAAGCTGTAGATGGGTGCTACGTGCAGAATATATTGTGATATCAGCAATACAGTTTCAATCCAGCGCGACAAAGTACTGGGTGATACCGGCTTGTGGGGTTTATTAAAATTGACAAAAAATTGGTTAGATGATCTACAAAGCCATGTCCTATCTATATATAACATAATATACTTTACAACACATAAGTTATATTCTTCATAACTATGTAGAGTAATTACTGACAGGTGTTTTCCTGGCTTTGAGTTTTTCAATAGGGAGGTAATAAACATGTCTATCCTGTCATCATGCAGTTTAAAATGCTCAATGTTTAAACATTTTTATAGTCTGGACATGTTGTCCGGTTAGCAAAGCTGATAGTGTAACAGTCTTTAAAGGAAGCTGCTTCCAAGTGATAGAGGCAATGTCAATTTACTGTTTACTAAGTAAGTCAGAATCAATGCAGCATCTCAGCTGGCAGCGTATCTGGGTAGAGATGGTCTTAAGTTAAATACACTCCTCAGATAGTGTGTAACTCGAGGGTGTTCCCAATAGGCAAGGAGCTGCCTTCTAATTGCACATAGTAGAAATGGCTGTGTTAATTGCTGAATAGCCTAAATTATTCTTGTATTAATCAGATAAGAACCCAAGCACCCTGTTTACATTTGCTTGACAGGGAATATTCTGTTCACAGCAGTAACGGTTCTGTTTTCTGAGGTAACACTCGTACTGAATTGACTGTAGAATGGCTGAATTTGTGTTTGATAGTCCATGACTATGGATTTATCTCCGGGTAAAAGAATCGCCAGGAGGTCTGATTTGTTCAACATTGCATGGCCCTGGTCTGCCTGGCCTGGCAAGGTTAGGAGGCACTTCCTCTTTTGGATTAGTATAGGATCCTTTATTGCCATTTTCATGGCTTTGTGGTAATATGGTTCTGATGGCCAGTTTGGTTTAACAATCAAGGCTGTTGTTTTGTCGATTGACACCTTCCATAAGGCAGTCAAAATGATTCTGAAAGGTGGGAACATGTATGGCCTATATTGTCGCCAGTTCAATGTAAATGCATCAATAATATGATTCTCAGGCTCTGGCCTCCAAGACATTTATATCTCTTAATCTAATTATTTATCCTTGAGGCAAACATGTCAACAGCTGGGTTGAATTCTAGTAACCGTGTAATTTGAGTAAACACCTGTGGATCCAGCATCTACTCTGTTTTCTCATTTAAACTCACGACTTTTCTTATCAGCTAATTGATTGTTATTGCCACTAATGTGGGCAGATCTTACTCAAATATTTTGTTACCAATATTAAATACACTGAGAAGTTTCTGTGGCATTGTGAAGAGTGAGAACCGCCTTGCTCATGAGTATATGACACTGTGGTCATTGAGTCAAGAGGTAACAGTATATATGATTATTTGTTATGGCAGAGCAAATTGATTCTAAACCAAAGAAACACGTTGATATGGTAACAGGCCTCTGTGGCTATCTAAGGCCCCCTGCCTTGACTGTAGGTTCCCCACCCCTTTGTACAGGAGTCAGGTTCAATGATGGGGTCTTGCCGACCATGAGATACTGGGGCTTTTAAGAGGGGAAAATTATCTAACCACCACCTTAGGTTAATTGCGCAAGTGTTCGGTAGACTTAATGTTGCCTGGTGATTGCCTTTAGCCTCCTGCAATGTTTTTATTTCCTCATACTGTTCTGCAGACAAAACAAAAACAAACAAAAAACACGTTGATAGAATAATGCCTTTTGATTTTGACTTAAAGAATCATGTATGTATTACTGAATGTCTTACTGTAAAATTTAATATCTTATAAATTAACCATTTAACAATCAAACAAGATATATTCTGAATGGCCACATATAATTTGTTTATTTGCTCTGCTGTTAGTGTAATAGTCATATTGACAGATTTGTTTTGGTGAATAACAAACCCATATCAACTGTACATACAACATTCTTATGGCACTGAGATAAAGTTCTCTCACAGCTTAAGCTGTCATCTATATATATATATCGGACTGGTGTCTCTGACGCCATATGTAAGCATACACAGGTTTAAGTAGGCATGTAAATGCACGGTGTGCTACTGAGTACCCATTTGGGCAGACAAGGAATTTGTAAAACCGGTGGTTGAAGGATTTTTTTCCTTTTTTTTTTTTTCCTTTTTTTTTGTATGGCTTATCACGCCCTTTGCTAACAAGATTTGTATTTCAATTTCTATTATTATTATTTTGGCTGTTGTAAGAAACTGTTTCCCTAGGTATGCATCTATGTACATGCATTGTTTCAAACTCAAGTTTAAGCCCATCACTTTATTCAGAATGTTTGGAGTAACAGTGATAAGACACCATTTACTCTTAGTACTGTTGTATACGCCAAGCTTTTTTTTTTTTTTTTTTTTTTCACGGGCGTAATTTGGTGCCTGTAATTTGGTAATAATATCACAAAATTTGATTATTTAGATATTCATTTACCTGGAATGCTTTGACTTCTTTTTGACGTATGTCACATGGTAATTCAGCCTAATATGACCTGTCTTATGAACCTTCAGGGTGGTTCTTTGGCAGGTCATCGATAAACAATTGACCTGTTATTGGGATTGGGACTGTTTTGTCACAAATAGCACTGTCACCCTTCAGTATAGGCTTTCAGGATCAAACGCCTTTGAAGAGAGATGTTTTTGCATGCCCCCAAAAGGGCTATAGCATCAGTGCTGTGGCGTACGACCCCGCCTTCAGCCATTTTGAGTAAATTCTTGGTAACTTATGCCACAGCAATGGCACCTTTCATAACAGGTGTTTGGACATTCATTAGTCTGATGTCCCTCTTCCGAATTTCTGTATAAATTTTCTTTTGGAACTACAAGGTCATCGCAAATTTGTGTCATGAGACTTTGTTGTTTTTCTTTTATCAATGCGTTGGATAAAGTGTCTAACTAAAGGACTTATTTACAATATTTGTTAGTTTTCATTTTTGTTGTCACCAACATCCTCCTCCTTACCTAGAGCAGCATCAACCAATTTAAAACATCTGCTTGTCCGTTTTTAACGGAGGATCTGCATTGCCCAGTAGGCTATTAATGTCATTATCATCATCAAAAAAGATGTCATCCTCATAATCGAATACTGTTGACCCGTAGTTAAATGTCATTTGAGCCGGTGGCTACCTTAGGTTGACCAATGGTCGGAAATGGTTGTTTGCTTAGAGCTCAGAGCAGTCAAAGCTCCACTCATCTCTTTCATGCTAAGCCATTACAGTCATTAACTGTTGACTTAGCAATTTACGTATTGACAGCATCAGGTTTTCGTTGTCTCCTATCGTCAATATCATACCTTAGTATTTTTGAATAGTATGCACGGTGTGCCAAAATATTTCTGCTAAAGATGGACTTTTAAATGTAGGAGTCCCGGTGAACTTTCTTTATATTGCACTGCATGCTTGATATCTTAGTGGCCAGGGGCCATTTTGAATAGTATGCAATATTTCTGCTACAGATGGAGTTTAAATGTAGAGTCCCGGTGAACTTTCTTTATATTGCACTACTGCTTGATATCTTAGTGGCCAGGGGCCATTTTGAATAGTATGCAATATTTCTGCTACAGATGGAGTTTAAATGTAGGAGTCCCGGTGAACTTTCTTTATATTGCACTACGTGCTTGATATCTTAGTGGCCAGGGGCCATTTTGAATAGTATGCAATATTTCAGCTACAGATGGAGTTTAAATGTAGGAGTCCCGGTGAACTTTCTTTATATTGCACTCTGCTTGATATCTTAGTGGCCAGGGGATAGTATGCAATATTTCGCTACAGATGGAGTTTAAATGTAGGAGTCCGGTGAACTTTCTTTATATTGCACTCTGCTTGATATCTTAGTGGCCAGGGGCCATTTTGAATAGTATGCAATATTTCGCTACAGATGGGTTTAAATGTAGGAGTCCCGGTGAACTTTCTTTATATTGCACTACGTGCTTGATATCTTAGTGGCCAGGGGCCATTTTGAATAGTATGCAATATTTCTGCTACAGATGGAGTTTAAATGTAGGAGTCCCGGTGAACTTTCTTTATATTGCACTACGTGCTTGATATCTTAGTGGCCAGGGGCCATTTTGAATAGTATGCAATATTTCTGCTACAGATGGAGTTTAAATGTAGGAGTCCCGGTGAACTTTCTTTATATTGCACTACGTGCTTGATATCTTAGTGGCCAGGGGCCATTTTGAATAGTATGCAATATTTCTGCTACAGATGGAGTTTAAATGTAGGAGTCCCGGTGAACTTTCTTTATATTGCACTACGTGCTTGATATCTTAGTGGCCAGGGGCTATTTTGAATAGTATGCAATATTTCTGCTACAGATGGAGTTTAAATGTAGGAGTCCCGGTGAACTTTCTTTATATTGCACTACGTGCTTGATATCTTAGTGGCCAGGGGCCATTTTGAATAGTATGCAATATTTCTGCTACAGATGGAGTTTTAAATGTATGATTTCCGGTAGGCTTTCTTTATATTGCACTACGTGCTTGATATCTTAGTGGCCAGGGGCCATTTTGAATAGTATGCAATATTTCTGCTACAGATGGAGTTTAAATGTAGGAGTCCCGGTGAACTTTCTTTATATTGCACTACGTGCTTGATATCTTAGTGGCCAGGGGCCATTTTGAATAGTATGCAATATTTCTGCTACAGATGGAGTTTTAAATGTATGATTTCCGGTAGGCTTTCTTTATATTGCACTACGTGCTTGATATCTTAGTGGCCAGGGGCCATTTTGAATAGTATGCAATATTTCTGCTACAGATGGAGTTTTAAATGTAGGAGTCCCGGTTTACTTTCTTTATATTGCACTACGTGCTTGATATCTTAGTGGCCAGGGGCCATTTTGAATAGTATGCAATATTTCTGCTACAGATGGAGTTTAAATGTAGGAGTCCCGGTGAACTTTCTTTATATTGCACTGCATGCTTGATATCTTAGTGGCCAGGGGCCATTTTGAATATTTAAATTTTAAAGAACTTTCTTTATATTGCACTGCATGCTTGATATACGTATACAATTTATAGACGGTGTATATTCCTTTTAAACACTGTTTATCAAATATGATATTTGTGAACAATTACTTCTTTTCATAAAATAAGATGTATGCCTTACTTAGGTAGCTTCTGTAAACAAAAAAAAAGAGAGTACATGCAAATTGAAATGATAAAGTCTTACTGTACAATCGTCATGATTCTGTTAGCTAATGTTCGGTCAAGTATTCATAGAACACTTAAACACACTACACGGTGCACAAACCCATACTCTGATAAACACCAGCGACTGATAAGCCCATTCACATCTTCACTGGTCGAAAGCTAGAAGCACAGTGGTCAGCTAGCTCGCGCTATCTCATGTTATTACCGAGTGACCAGACATGTAATGAAACAGAATGTAAGCTGGAAACCAACTCCAGTGAACGCAGGGTCAGTCTTGTGATCGAGAGATCTAAGATTACAATATTGTCTTGTTTGTGAAAGCCAAATGAAATTCTGAACATTTTGACATACGTCACATCCTCAATCGATTAAGTTAAATATTCCTGATGCGGGTGTTGCTATAAATATGTGTTTTGAATATTTTAAAATATGAATAATGTTGTGCGATGCAGAATGGTTTGCTAATATGTTGGAATTACCTTAGTATAGTTAAAACAATGTACGAGGGTTGATCCAGATATTCGTAGATTTTTCCGCTCATTCTTTAAAAAAAATGCAGTGTGTATACATGTTGGTGTCATAATAAATGTCTGTATCGCCAAGTGTAAAGATTATTTTTGTTTGTAAAATATGTGATTGCATTACCATAGTAATTCAGCGCCCCCGTCTATTATTTGGTCAGATATTTTTTTCTGTTGAGATAAAGGAAGATTAATAGATTATGGATATATGTATTTAATACGTATATTTGATCAAGTATTAAAATATTGAAGTAGTCTACAAACTTCAGGATCAACACTCGTATTATATCCTAAAATTCCGTGTAATGAATAAGAAGGGCGGGGTATTTTGGGTGGCAAAAGCAGATTACCTGATTTGTTCATGTAATGAGATTATGCTAATGAGTGGCAAATGAGGGAGTACTTACCTTTGTAATTGGTTGATGAGAATATGTATCTCAGTCTAGCAGAGTCTCCTAACGTGAGAGTGGCCGCGAGATTACCGTCCTTGTCCAATACCCGAAGAACTTGGGTAAATGTGTGGGTGTCGGTCACGGGATTGACGTTGTAAGTGACTCCGTCGCTTACGAATCTGGAATACAGGGGATACAATACACTACATACAACAAATACTCAAATACATAAACTTCTGAATTGGTTGGTTTTTGTCATTTTCCTGTATATTCAGTATGGCAACATGCATTTAAATTCAATGAAATAGAAATAAGATACGATTAGAAAAAGGAGGACCGGGTAACTGATGGTTCACATAAAATCCCACAACGGAGTGTTTAAGGACGTTTGCTGAAGTTTTCTACATTTTCTATATAGACAAAGAAGAAAAAAATATACTGTTTCATAGATTATTCAAACTTTGCATGATTATAGAGAATCACAAAGGAAACATTTTTATGGGAAAAAAGTTGGTGGTCGGCGTCTTACTTTTTGTGAAAATTAATCTTACTGTTACCTAATATATACCTTATATTATTTCTTATAAATGTTTGCTATTTTTTTTCAAGTCATTAGGCAAAGTTTGAAACCAATTGATCGTATAGTAGTTCTGCTATGTTCAAAACTGTAAATATATGTCATTTTTCTTGAAAAGAGAGATAATTTGTGGAAAATTTATATATATATAAGCAAGAGTGATCATATTATAAAATCTGTTGCATAGAATTTCTACAAATTTTGTACAGAGACAGGGAATAAAGTACTGAACAATGATTTTGAAACCGAATGAGGTGCTGTTTGTTATTATTTGAGTTATTTGCCCTTTAATATGGAATCAAAGTGCTAATATATAACATTAAGGGGCAGATAACTCAAAAATTACTACATACATGTTGTCAGGAATCTCCATGAGTAATATCATATAAAGTCAGTAACCATCAACAGGGACATATAGTCAGAATCAAATTGAGTAATATCATATATAGTCAGTAACCATCAACAGGGACATATAGTCAGAATCATCATGAGTAATATCATATATAGTCAGTAACCATCAACAGGTACATATAGTCAGAATCATCTTGAGTAATATCATATATAGTCAGTAACCATCAACAGGGACATATAGTCAGAATCATCATGAGTAATATCATATATAGTCAGTAACCATCAACAGGGACATATAGTCAGAATCACCTTGAGTAATATCATATATAGTCAGTAACCGTCAACAGGAACATATAGTCAGAATCATCATAAGTAATATCATATATAGTCAGTAACTATCAACAAGGACATATAGTCAGAATCATCATGAGTAATATCATATATAGTCAGTAACTGTCAACAGGAACATATAGTCAGAATCATCATGAGTAATATCATATATAGTAAGTAACCATCAACAGGAACATATAGTCAGAATCATCATGAGTAATAACATATATAGTCAGTAGCCATCGACAGGGACATATAGTCAGAATCACCATGAGTAATATCATACATAGTCAGTAACCATCAACAGGGACATATAGTCAGAATCATCATGAGTAATATCATATATAGTCAGTAACCATCAACAGGGACATATAGTCAGAATCATCATGAGTAATATCATATATAGTCAGTAACCATCAACAGGGACATATAGTCAGAATCATCATGAGTAATATCATATATAGTCAGTAACCATCAACAGGGACATATAGTCAGAATCATCATGAGTAATATCATATATAGTCAGTAACCATCAACAGGGACATATAGTCAGAATCATCATAAGTAATATCATATATAGCCAGTAACCATCAACAGGGACATATAGTCAGAATCATCATGAGTAATATCATATATAGTCAGTAACCATCAACAGGGACATATAGTCAGAATCATCTTGAGTAATATCATATATAGTCAGTAACCATCAACAGGGGCATATAGTCAGAATCATCTTGAGTAATATCATATATAGTCAGTTACCATCAACAGGGACATATAGTCAGAATCATCATGAGTAATATCATATATAGTCAGTAACCATTCAACAGGGACATATAGTCAGAATCATCATGAGTAATATCATACATAGTCAGTAACCATCAACAGGGACATATAGTCAGAATCATCTTGAGTAATATCATATATAGTCAGTAACCATCAACAGGGACATATAGTCAGAATCACCTTGAGTATTATCATATATAGTCAGTAACCATCAACAGGGACATATAGTCAGAATCATCATGAGTAATATCATATATAGTCAGTAACCATCAACAGGGACATATAGTCAGAATCATCATAAGTAATATCATATATAGCCAGTAACCATCAACAGGGACATATAGTCAGAATCATCATAAGTAATATCATATATAGCCAGTAACCATCAACAGGGACATATAGTCAGAATCATCATGAGTAATATCATATATAGCCAGTAACCATCAACAGGAACATATAGTCAGAATCATCATAGTAATATCATATATAGCCAGTAACCATCAACAGGAACATATAGTCAGAATCATCATGAGCAATATCATATATAGTCAGTAACCTTCAACAGGGACATATAGTCAGAATCATCTTGAGTAATATCATATATAGTCAGTAACCATCAACAGGGGCATATAGTCAGAATCATCTTGAGTAATATCATATATAGTCAGTTACCATCAACAGGGACATATAGTCAGAATCATCATGAGTAATATCATATATCATAACCTCAACAGGGACATATAGTCAGAATCACCTTGAGTATTATCATATATAGTCATAACCATCAACAGGACATATAGTCAGAATTCATGATAATATCAAATATAGTCAGTAACTCATACGTACATATAGTCAAATCATCATAAGTAATATCATATATAGCCAAACCATCGGACATATAGTCAGAATCATCATAAGTAAATCATATAAACCAAGTAACCATCAACAGGACATATAGTCAGAATCATCAAAGTAAATCATATATAGCAGAACCATCAACAGGACATATAGTCAGAATCACATGAGTAATATCATATATATCAGTAACCCAACAGAACATATAGTCAGAACATCATGATAATATCAAATATATCAGTACCATCAACAGGGACATATAGTCAGAATCATCATAATATATCATATATAGCCAGTAACCATCAACAGGAACATATAGTCAGAATCATCAGAGTAATACATAACATAAATCAGTAACCTTCAACAGGACATATGAGTCAAATCATCTTGAGTAATATCATAACAGACTCAGTAACCATAACAGGGGCAATATAGTCAGAATCATCTGAAGTAACATATAGTCAGTTAACCATCAACAATACATATTATCATAACATTCATGAGTAATATCATATATAGTCAGTAACCATCAACAGGGACATATAGTAACCATCAATAATGTCATATTAGTCAGTAACCTTCAACAGGACATATATGTCAGAATCACATGAGTAATATCATACATATCAGTAACCATACAGGCATTAGTCATAATCATCTTGAGATAATCATATAGTCAGTAACCATCAACAGAACATATAGTCAGAATCACCTTGAGTATTATCATAATATTTAGTAACATCAACAGGGACATATAGTCAGAATCATCATGATAATATCATATTAGTCAGTAACCATCATCAGGGAATAATCAACATAACTATATCATATATATAGTCAGTAACCATCAACAGGACAATATATCAGAACATTCAATATAATATCATATTAGTCAGTAACCATCAACAGGGACATATAGTCAGAATCATCAGAATATCATATATAGTCAGTAACCATCAACAGGCATATAGTCAGAATCATCATGATAATATCATATATAGTCAGTAAACCCTCAACAGGACATATAGTCAGAATCATCATGAGTAATATCATATATAGTCAGTAACCATCAACAGGACATATAGTCAGAATCATCATGAGTAATATCATAATAGTCAGTAACCATCAACAGGACATATAGTCAAATCATCTTGAGTAATATCATATATAGTCAGTAACCATCAACAGGGACATATAGTCAGAATCATCATGAGTAATATCATATATAGTCAGTAACCATCAACAGGAACATATAGTCAGAATCATCATAAGTAATATCATATATAGCCAGTAACCATCAACAGGACATATAGTCAGAATCATCATAAGTAATATCATATATAGCCAGTAACCATCAACAGGAACATATAGTCAAATCATCATGAGTAATATCATATATAGCCATAACCATCAACAGGAACATATAGTCAGAATCATCATGAGTAATATCATATATAGTCAGTAACCATCAACAGGGCATATAGTCAGAATCATCATAAGTAATATCATATATAGCCAGTACCATCAACAGGAACATATAGTCAGAATCAATCATGAGATATATCATATATATTCAGTAACCTCAACAGGACATATAGTCAGAATCATCTTGATAATATCATATATAGTCAGTAACCATCAACAGGGCATATAGTCAGAATCATCATGAGTAATATCATATATAGTCAGTACCATCAACAGGGACATATAGTCAGAATCATCATGAAGTAATATCATATATAGTCAGTAACCATCAACAGGAACAATAGTCAAATCATCATGATAATACATATATAGTCAGTAACCATCAAAACAGGACATATAGTCAAATCATCATAAGTAATATCATATATAGCCATAACCATCAACAGGACATAATAGTCAGAATCATCATAGTAATAATCATATATAGCCAGTAACCATCAACAGAACATATAGTCAGAATCATCATGAGTAATATCATATATAGTCAGTAACCATCAACAGGACATATAGTCAGAATCATCATAAGTAATATCATATATAGCCAGTAACCATCAACAGGAACATATAGTCAGAATCATCATGAGCAATACATATATAGTCAGTAACCTCACAGGACATATAGTCAGAATCATCTGAGTAATATCTATATAGCCAGTAACCATCAACAGGGCATATAGTCAGAATCATCTTGAGTAATATCATATATAGTACAGTTACCATCAACAGGACA
>CM037786.1:57573030-57623030 GCA_021229015.1 Solen grandis | reverse complement strand
AGAGTACCGCCACTTCCTTTTAGGAAGAATTTCCGACCAAATTATTCGAGCATTGAAATTATCCTTAATAATTTTTACCAAAATATCGATATAATAACGCAAATGCTTAATGGGAATATGACCCAAATTTTTCCCCTGCAATGTAGCATAATAAGATCGGGATCATCACCAACATTTTTAAGGACTTAAGTTTGTGAGTGGCTTCCACCAGAGACATTCCACTATACCCTTGCCACCAAATGTCCACTGAATCCAGCCCAAGGTTGAGGCCACCTGGACGCTGCCTGGCAACAACAAAGGCGTGTTTCACTATTGACGATCCCAGCAATCAGGCCTTTAATGCACCTACAATACTTTGATGAAATTAGGACAAATCCACAATAGCCATTTTTATATTTTCTATGTCATAAAAGTACACGAAATGTAATAAGATTATCTTTGGAAGAGTATATACTGAATTTTGCTTGACATATAACTTGTATACATCTGACCGCCATCTGCCTGTGAGTTTTATAACATCTACAGAACAGTCCTTTGTAGCGGCAGCTGTTGCTGCTCCAATACGAAAGGCATAAGGACGTATAGCTATTGTAATCTAAATGCAACCTTTAATAAAGCAGTAAAATGGTAACGCGTTAGTGGAGTCTTATCTAGTTTCAAGTTTGGCCCAAAACTGCACCGATCTGTTTTCGAATGTCTAATCAAGATTGTTACGGCCTAACCATCAGTCTCAAATGAAACATCTGACAAACATATGACATTTGAATCATTTCTTTTTCTAACAACCGCCTATTCACTGAAGCGAAGAAAAGCGAGAAACGCAAGGCAGTATGCCGCTGTAAATAAACGAGCATCATAGACGTTAACTCAAACACAAGGCAAAATAGCAAAAACAGATTTTAGGATATCCAGTCATTGGCAATCGGGCTGGACAACGCCTGACCTCTTGAGGCCCTCCAATGATTTCTGGACAACATAATTGTTAGAAACGTCTGCCATATTCAAAACCTTGCAATGAAACCCAATTGCACTTACATGCACATACAGTCGAGCCGTATTATACGTAAACCTTTGTAATGACAACCAAGCTAGGAAAAGGAAAATATTCCCCATGGTGGGAGGCTAGACCTTAGCGATATTATACTTTGCCCGAAACCTTTCAAAGCTATCCAAACCATTGGCATAAGCAATCTTGGTATTTTTCGATAAAGAAAAATTCAGCAATCGGTCAGACTCAGCAAGAAAAAAATGATGGAGCGAAAATGGAATCAACAACTGAATTGCACTAAGAAGCGATATGCATAGCTTTGAATTACCTTGCTTACCCCGTTACAGCCTGCGATGGGCCTGCTACGGGAGTGGCTAATTCAGGAACTGACACCCCAGGGCTTGTGGATTGGTCTGCAGACACCTCACTGTCAAAAGTACATGCATTGCTTTTTGATTCTGTTCAGTTCCAGAAGCTTCAGATGTACCAGTCCGCTGTTTTTCCCCTTCTGGCTTGCAACAGCTGCTACCGCATCCCTAGCTCTGGCTGACGGGCGCTTAGCTCTATGAGATCTCTTTGGCATTCTATTCAGAAAAGGCAAAAGAAATAGACAGAATAAGAACCAGAAAATATGTACAAAATTTTAACTGTGGAGAAAAAAACATTGGAGAAATTAAAACATACTAGTACTAACGATATCAATCCCAACACAACAGCTGTCTTTGTCTTAAGTAGTGAGCAGAACACAACATCCTCCAATATTGGAAATGACATATTTAATTAACTGTCATATGCATATCAAAATTATGATACTGCAATATATAGAAACCAAAAAGCGAGTACTGGCTTACTGAAATAACCAATTGAATAAAATAATTAAATATTAATAATGTAGCTAGCGTGCGTAGATATGAACTTGTAATGATGGAAATATGAAACGAAACAAAGTGGGTCAAAAACCCGTCATCCACGGAAACCGAATACTCCTGCATTTCAAGCAATCTAATCCGTAAAATTCTAGAACAAATACATGGCATCCAGGGAAAACAACCTCGCGAACCTTTAAAAAATGTTAGGACTATTGTTTAAATTAATGATGATTATAAAACATAAAGAAGCAAATTTCCACAAATTCTGAGGAGCCGATTCTCCCACCATCTACTCGATTTGCCCGGTTTACCAGAAAGGAAGTAACAAAGCGATGTGCATAATATCAATACTACCATACTTATCACCAATCGTAATGTACAAGAGAAAACGGCAAAATCGAATTTCAATAACTGCCGGTTATCTTTAAGGATAACCGTTATTATATGAAGTAAAGAGTAAAAGGCTAACCCACCTACAAATCATTGATATAAACCACATTCTTTCGTATAACTTTTTCAGTACACATTTCGGGTTGGTCTTTAATTTAAACTTAAAACGTTCTTGTGTTTAATTGAAATTTCGCGAAGGAATGTTAATAATTTGGATAATAGCGAAAGAGTGAACAAGTTGAAATTGCTGTTGTTTTCAGATTTGAATAAACAATAAGACGTTACGACAGTAACCTCTTATTGTTTATTTTCAAATGGAGGCAATAATCAAATGGAGGCTATATTGCTGGAATACTTTATTTTATAACGAAAACTAGAAGTAGTTGAATACTGGAAATAATCAACGTCACATGCTCCTACGAAGGTCTTCCGTAGATTTATCCCCAGTATATTAATGGTATCGATGATAACGATTTACGTTTATTTCGTGCAAGTTGCCTTTAAAAAAATGATTTAGTTATTTCAAATTGAAATTCATGCAGTCATATACACTGATCAATTAACAATGGCTCTAATGTAAGAAATGTCAAAATAAAAGATGATCAGGATTCCATATGACACACGACAATGCCTTTTCTCACACGTGCGATGTTGTCCTTTTTGGCTTCTTAAAGGGGAAACCATCCGCCTATTCCTCTGACCTGAGTCTTTGTGATTATCTTTATTTCAAGGGATTACGAATATGACTTCAGGGTCACATAAATCAGAAATTAGAACGGTAACATTTATTTAATCTTTATAATCAGCTACAGCAAACAAGTTCCCCGTTATTAATTTCTACGAAGATATCATTTAGAAATCATCATAAGCAGGTTTTTCGACGTGAAAATGATACGTAAGAGCTAATAATGTCAATTATTATGCATTTATATAAAAGTGACTTGCAATGTGTCTTTATGTGCAAATAAATATTTCAAATACATTCTTTCAAATATGAACTTCTGATTACAGATTATCAACTCACATATTCCCTTTGATAAACTGAGAAGCAGTACGTTACTACTGGACCACGGCACGGAGTTATTTACTATGTACTTTATACACCATGTGTATGACTATGAGGGCTTATAGTGTTAATTACAATTAAGTACTGTTATAAAATAGAAACCAAGCGTGCTTACTCTTTATTCGTTTAAATACCTTTGGATTATTCGCAATGCTGTATGAATCGGGCCAGTTTTAAGTTTGGCATATACGGTTTAACATCGTAAACATATAGGAGGACAAGAAATATGGTAATTTGTCTAATTTAGTTCACTCTCTCTTTCTTAGTTTCTGTATAATGTGTTTTATTTTATTCAGGTGACTGTCTTGTTTATTCTTCTTCCATTTCCTAGTCCACTATATTTTTTTTCGAATCTAAATATTTCATTATTGTCTTTGTACTCTCGTTCCCTAATTCGAATATCTTAATATTTTTATAAGTACGATTCGTTGCCCATTTATTGTAAAGTATTTATAGGGGAGCCACAAATCTTATAATACTCCGGTCCAATAAGCTAAAATATGAACGTGGTCGTTTTTCAAAGATTATAAAAGAAGATAAGGTTTAACAATCCTACCTCACGAAAACACGACTGCTACTAATGATATTATATGATTGAAATGTATTATATTAGATATTCAGTAGTAAGTTTTGGAGAACATTTTGACATCTGTAATTTGAAAAATGTTTAATATAAAGGGGTATGGGATTTCTACTGAGCTTGTTTTCTTTCCTTATCTTTTGAGAGAAAAAAAAAACATATCTTTTGGCTTAAAAAGTAATTCAGTCAATTAATATGAGTGAATTGTTTTGTTTAATAACATACAGCACATTTGCAAGCAACCACTTACGTCACAAATCCTTCCTATAAAAAGCATAATGGTGGTATATAATATACTTTGACCTACGATTTACTTCGATTTTTTTTTCTTACCGTTTCTGGGAATCAGGATATAGAATGAAATAGTTCTGATAATCCTTAACTGTTTGAAGTCTGATAAGCAAGATTTTTAGATATTGCATTTTTGTTTGACGATATTATTTAGTGATTTATCAACTCAATTAAATTGAACCCGACTTTTGTATTTGTGATTTGGTTCATGATTGGGTTTCTTGATAGTTAGGATAAAATGTCTATATTTTGATTTAAATATTCTTATATTTCCGCTTCTATGGAATTTAGTCAGATTTTGCCGGGTGATATTTTATGAAGAATTAGAAACTGCCCAATTACTTTTGATCTGATTGGTCCAATTGACCGATTGGTCAAGGTAACTTCCTCGTGTCTAGGAGGCGTTAGGTTAGATTCGCAGAAGAGACATACAAAATAGTCAGCAATGGTTTTAATATATCCCCCTCGTGATTGACGTTCAGCATATTAGAGTAGTTCAAGAACTGATTGGCCAAGTATTAGGATGATATCTATGGCATGATTTCACAGTGAGGCAACACTCTATTGATATCATGTAGATAAAAGACCCATGACTCGTTATGTCGGTAGGACAGGAGATACTTTGGTTAAAGTGTTTTCTTCGTTCCTTCTTTACATTTCGCGCTCAGTCATTAAGGAAGTATTCTAAACGGTAAATTAATATCAGTTGTAAAATAAAAAGTCCTTTTAAAGAGAATGCTTACCCAGTTAAATATTAGCCTGTCTAACCAAATCATCTGTTGATTAACCATCACCTGATATTATTACGTTTTGGTTCCAGTACAATAATCATGTACCGTGGAATGGAATAAAGGTTTGAATTAGCTTTCACGAAGTTTGGCACTTGCTTGCAAGAGTTGTTTAATATTGTATGCTATATGTTATATATGAACAGATTGCATCAAAGAGTTATGTGTTAATTGCTACATCTGCTAGAGTACAACCCGAGCTATAAAAGCCAAGATATAATTGGTATATTAATAATAAATGGTATACGGTCATGTTATTTTTGTAACAATCAAAGCAGAGTTCCATGAAAAGCAGTCGATTTTGTTTGGCTGCTTGTTCCTTCCCAGAATTCAGGTTTTATTTGGCAAACCAACATAATTCATTATCTCAGCTATCTCCCAAATGCAACTTGTCCGAATAGTTATGAGAAAGCTATGGGAATTACAAAACCAAATGAATATATGGCTTGCGGCTACAAACTGGCACAATTAAAGGACATAAAACTAATTGTATACATATATACATATTTACAGGAAGTGAACAATATATACCAATCCCCCCTATTTTGGCTCTCTTTAATAATGAAACATTAAAGAAGTTAACACATCCACAATGATACATCTGGAAAGTTACCACTGTATTTACTGCATTGGGCATTCTAATCTTGCTACTGGCAACAACGCAAACGACTTCCGGTCAGCGGTGCACATTTCGTGAAGACAAATGCACAAACACCAAGAATCCAAAGATAAAGAGGTGTGCTGATGACAATGGCCGTATCGGCAGCTGCATACTCTACGGGCGTGCGAGTTGTAAGTATTTTTCTTTTCTTCCCTTTATCTGTGTCTGTGAAACATTTTCACGTTGATCCCTTGCACAAAAGCTTTTGTAAAGGGAGGCAACCTCTGTGTAGTATCACCGAAAATCATTCGAATGATTAAGATTTATTGGCTGCGAATTAAAATGACTAGATTAATTAATCAAATGCGATTAAGATATGTTAAAGATGATATCTTTTACAGCTTTACAGCTCAACTATGTTATTTTACTTATTCCAGACCTCGTGATGGTGAACGGCTGGTAATGACACCTCTGTTACATTTTGAACGTTTTGATCACATATTTCAGGTGGTTGATTATTAACAACAACGACAAAACAAGAGGCCCATGATGGCCCTAAATCGCTCACCTGAGATAAATAGGTTGACCCAAGGAACATCTGTACCAATTTATTTTAAAATCTGGCCAGTAGTTTTAAAGAAGATGATTTCTAAAGTTTTCATATTTTTTTTCTTTTTGTTGCCATGGCAACCAGAGTTCTATATGGATCAAGTTTATTTTAATAACTTTTGTGAAGGTTGACCCAAGGATCATTCCTGCCAAGTTTAATCAAATTCTGTCCAGTGGTTTCAGAGGAAATGTTGATTAAAGTTTTCCCTATATACATATAAGGCAAATAAGCCCCGCCCCTGGCGGCCATGTTTTTTACGGATCGGAAAATTTTTAGCAACTTTGGTAGAGGTTGACCCAAGGAACATCTGTACCACTTTATTTTAAAATCTGGCCAGTAGTTTTGAAGAAGATGATTTTTAAAGTTTTCATATTTTTTTTTCTTTTTGTTGCCATGGCAACCAGAGTTCTAAATGGATCAAGTTTATTTTAGCAACTTTCGTGAAGGTTGACCCAAGGATCATTCCTACCAAGTTTAATCAAATTCTGTCCAGTGGTTTCAGAGGAAATGTTGATTAAAGTTTTCCCTATATACATATAAGACAAATAAGCCCCGCCCCTGGCGGCCATGTCTTTTACGGATCGGAAAAATTTTAGCAACTTTGGTAGAGGTTGACCCAAGGAACATCTGTACCACTTTATTTTAAAATCTGGCCAGTAGTTTTGAAGAAGATGATTTTTAAAGTTTTCATATTTTTTTTCCTTTTTGTTGCCATGGCAACCAGAGTTCTACATGGATCAAGTTTATTTTAGCAACTTTTGTGAAGGTTGACCCAAAGATCATCCCTACCAAGTTTAATCTAAATCTGTCCAGTGGTTTCAGAGGAGATGTTGTTTAAAGGTTTCTCTATATACATATAAGGCAAATAAACCCCGCCCCTGGCGGCCATGTTTTTTACGGATCGGAAAAATTTTAGCAACTTTGGTAGAGGTTGACCCAAGGAACATCTGTACCACTTTATTTTAAAATCTGGCCAGTAGTTTTGAAGAAGATGATTTTTAAAGTTTTCATATTTTTTTTTCTTTTTGTTGCCATGGCAACCAGAGTTCTACATGGATCAAGTTTATTTTAGCAACTTTTGTGAAGGTTGACTAAGGATCATCCCTGCCAAGTTTAATCTAAATCTGTCCAGTGGTTTCAGGGGAGATGTTGTTTAAAGGTTTCTCTATATACATATAAGGCAAATAAGCCCCGCCCCTGGCGGCCAGGTTTTTTTACGGATCGGAATAATTTTAGCAACTTTGGTAGAGGTTGACCCAAGGAACATCTGTACCAATTTATTTTAAAATCTGGCCAGTAGTTTTGAAGAAGATGATTTTTAAAGTTTTCTTTTTTTTTGTTGCCATGGCAACCAGAGTTCTACATGGATCAAGTTTATTTTAGCAACTTTTGTGAAGGTTGACCCAAGGATCATCCCTGCCAAGTTTAATCAAATTCTGTCCAGTGGTTTCAGAGAAGATGTTGTTTAAAGGTTTCTCTATATACATATAAGGCAAATAAGCCCTGCCCCTGGCGGCCATGTTTTTTTACGGATCGGAATAATTTTAGCTACTTTGGTAGAGGTTGACCCAAGGAACATCTGTACCAATTTATTTTAAAATCTGGCCAGTAGTTTTGAAGAAGATGGTTTTTAAAGTTTTCATTTTTTTTTCTTTTTGTTGCCATGGCAACCAGAGTTCTACATGGATCAAGTTTATTTTAGCAACTTTTGTGAAGGTTGACCCAAGGATCATCCCTGCCAAGTTTAATCACATTCTGTCCAGTGGTTTCAGAGGAGATGTTGTTTAAAGGTTTCTCTATATACATATAAGGCAAATAAGCCCCGCCCCTGGCGGCCATGTTTCTTTACGGATCGGAATAATTTTAGCAACTTTGGTAGAGGTTGACCCAAGGAACATCTGTACCAATTTATTTTAAAATCTGGCCAGTAGTTTTGAAGAAGATGATTTTTAAAGTTTTCATTTTTTTTTCTTTTTGTTGCCATGGCAACCAGAGTTCTACATGGATCAACTTTATTTTAGCAACTTTTGTGAAGGTTGACCCAAGGATCATCCCTGCCAAGTTTAATCTAAATCTGTCCAGTGGTTTCAGAGGAGATGTTGTTTAAAGGTTTCTCTATGTACATATAAGGCAAATAAACCCCGCCCCTGGCGGCCATGTTTTTTTACGGATCGGAAAATTTTTAGCAACTTTGGTAGAGGTTGACCCAAGGAACATCTGTACCACTTTATTTTAAAATCTGGCCAGTAGTTTTGAAGAAGATGATTTTTAAAGTGTTCTTTTTGTTGCCATGGCAACCAGAGTTCTACATGGATCAAGTTTATTTTAGCAACTTTTGTGAAGGTTGACCCAAGGATCATCCCTGCCAAGTTTAATCACATTCTGTCCAGTGGTTTCAGAGGAGATGTTGTTTAAAGGTTTCTCTATATACATATAAGGCAAATAAGCCCCGCCCCTGGCGGCCATGTTTCTTTACGGATCGGAATAATTTTAGCAACTTTGGTAGAGGTTGACCCAAGGAACATCTGTACCAATTTATTTTAAAATCTGGCCAGTAGTTTTGAAGGAGATGATTTTTAAATTTTTCAAATTATTTTTCTTTTTGTAGCCATGGCAACCAGAGTTCTTCATGGATCAACTTTATTTTAGCAACTTTTGTAGAGCCTCACCCAAGGAACATTCCTGCCAAGTTTCATTAAATTCTGTCTAGCGGTTTCAGAGGAGATGTCGTTTAAAGAAAATTGTTGACGACGGACGACTGACGACGGACGACGCACGACGACGGACGCCGGACCAAGGGCGATCACAAAAGCTCACCTTGAGCACTTTGTGCTCAGGTGAGCTAAGAACCCCTCATACTTCTGAAATGATTCATTCTAAGTCACATGTGACAACACAAAATCATATGGGGCGTTTTGATCCAGTGCTCGAGCCAATGACTATGAGTTAAAAGGATTCGAACTCCGCCTTAGGAGCAATAAAAAATAGTTTGGTTAAGCACCGTGAGTTACACAGTGTCAGTATCAGATGTAAGGTGTACACGAAACCTTAGTTAAGAATCAAACTTTGCAATATATAAGTCAAGCATGATTTTTCATCCACACCAATACACAAAGCTATGTTAGTATCTTGTTGGGCCTATTATCGTGGGTCTAAGCCTTTCATCAACTGAATGAAGAACTGAACTATTTTTTATATCAAGGCAGAATACAAGATAATTATATATAAAGATCATTCAACGTAAATAAGTGCAGAGAATATTGATATTATTATCTTAAACCCTTTAAGAATTCCCTAAAATGACATGGGAGTGCCACCATTTTTATTGTCTCTAGGTACCCGGATATCGTGGTAAAGCAATTTTTTTAAGGCAATGGAAAATAGTTTTCATCTATAAAATTTCTTCTGTCAAATTATAGATTCTTTAACATTTTCTGATTCTTTATTTATATTTTCTTGGGTCTTTTAAGGTAGGGGTAGCCATTTGGTAGACTCATATCGTATGTACAAAATGATAAAAAAATCTGATAAACAAGCAAATATAATACTGACAGATCATGTTTTATAAAAGCAATTCCCGAAAACGTATCTGGGTGGACTAATTCATCTTTTTTCCAGTTAACAAGACTGGTATTTCTTTTTCCCTGGTAGACATCTGTCTGAGTCTGCTGTGTTCTTGTCTTGGTTCAAGATTTCTAAAATGATGCCGTGTTCTCAACCTCCATCCTGGAATTATGTTTTTCTTGCTAACCGGAAAACTTTGAATTTTCGTTTGTTTTACCTTTTCTTTAAAACAAAGTTTGTCTCGCAAGCCAAAACACGACATACGGAGACCATTCGTCTTTTCTGCATGCGCGAAGTTAAGTAGAAACTTGGTGGCAAGATTTCTCCCGCCAAGTGAAATAATGGTTCATTAAGTTTCTACTTTATTCTTTAGCAATACACCACTCGAAATATCATAATCAGCCATCATAGAAAATACTAAAACTGTTATAGAATGTTCAGCCTCTAAGGTTAATCGTTAAACTTTGAATAAGGGAGCTCTTAATGAAACATGCATTTTCTTCGCCCAATTTTGGAGATGCTTCCGTCGTTTGGGACAACTGTACTGCACATGAAATAAATTATCTTCATGAAACGGTCAAAAACAGTAATAGGTGCAACAAGGTCGCTTTCTCTGCATAGATTATATTGTAAATCTGGCTGTTAAGTCAAAGTAATAGAAGAAACTACAAAACAAAGTATTACATGTACATGTTTTTTCAAATACTTATGTGCCAACCAGAGAAATATATATATACTTTGTCATAGATCATAATTACATTATCTGCTTTTTATTTCGTATCATGTTTAGACATTGAAGCTGTAGAAGTATTTCTAAGGGAATGACTGATACTAATTTTGTAAGAACTTGTGGTCATATGATTTTGTTTCATATTATTCTGCTTATTTTGTAAATACTTTCAACGTGGTAAAACTTTTATATATACGGAAATGAACACGATCGGTCACTAAGCTCCCTCTCTTTTTGCTTTCTTGATTCAGAAATGTTTTATTTATACAGTCCATCATTTTCACTTGACACACAGTCACAATGAAGGAATCTGGAAAGTTACCACTGTGCATACTGGGTATTTTGATCTTGCTGCTGGTGACCATGCAGATGACTTCCGGTCAGAAATGCAGTTTCAACAGCAACGGCAACTGCAGAAACACCCGGTTTCCAGGGCTAAGGATGTGTGCTGGTGGTGATGGCCTTTGCACTTTCTACGGAAACTCAAATTGTTTGTGAGTGTGTGTGTGTGTGTGTTTCTTTTTTTTTTGGCAAGGGGTGTAACCTCTCTGTATTGCACATCATTCGGAATCACAAGATAGGCGACATTAATTACTGCGTATTAAAGTGAATCAACACGCAAATGAATAGGACAGTGTCTGTAAAAGTTAATACCAAACGTTTACATTGATGACTGGTTCCTCTTTATTGTTAACTTGTCAGTGACATAATAATTGAAGGTGTAAATTGACAAAGATTCAAATTTAGAAAAGCAAATCGACTTTGTCATAATCATCATCATTAGCAACAATAAGTGATACCAGTGTCATAGATACGGTCGCTGGTAATACTTGAGTTAAACTTTTTTATTCGAATATTACTTGAGTGTAAAAATCATTAATAAAACATGATGTTTTACAGGTAATCATCCTATACATATACATGTTAAACTCTATCTCTATGAGACTATACACATGTTAAACTCTATCTCTATGAGACTATACACATGTACTAAAATGACCATTACACTATGTACATACATTTACATGCTCATTGTATCTAAAGTTAATTTTCAGGATAATTGTACGCCATACATAAGAGCCCGAAGAACATTGATGTCTATAATCTTGCCTTTATTCCACAATATACTAATGAATTAGCTTATTCAATAAAACGAAACTGATTATGAATATTTGTACAGATACCGTTAAAATGATGTTTAATATAGGAATTATCGTCCTGCAAGGGTATAAACGGTTCTGAATTGTCGCAAATTGGCTTCATCACCGTTATATTTTCGAATATTTGTCGCAAAATTAAAAATTACAAAACTTACTTTATTCTAACGCTCTATATACTTTTATCCGTCAAAAATGCATAAAGCGATTTCTTTCAGCTCCGCTCTGTACCAATGATGACTTTCTTTATTAGTACACCTTATGTTTGTTTACTAAAATATTTTAATTAAAATAAAGCTTAATCTGTATATTTTTCTAAATGACAAAGTCTTTCTACATAATTATCTGATTTACGAAGATCGATTTGTAATTCTTGGTACCAGTTAACTCTATTCTCTTGCTGTTCACTTAAACTGCACGTCGGACACATTTCGTGACTTTGATAACGCCATACATGTAAAATATATAGTGGGAAGCAACATTGCCCCGCTTTGGATTTATCAAATACTCTTTCTCTGTTTTTAGATTGTTATTATCCTTGAAACAATAGATGCATATATAAATAAAGTAAATAAATAAATGCATATAATTCCAGGTGCAAGCTTAACGATGGCGCCGTAATTGTTAAGAAAAGTCCCCAAGAAGACCAACTACAGATAGCGGGAAGACGATCTAGAGGGCAATTTTAAGACATTTTTGTAGTAATAAGAACTTCTTTCTTTATACACTTATTTGAGGACAATTAAAGGTCGTTTTATTGTGCTGTGTTTATTTTTTTTATATGTTTGTGCTTTAAAAAATGCGCATACAAATACAACTGTTTATTTTGATGCCGGTACTGGCAACTAGCCAATATTTTAACAAAGAGTGGTACATTAATCAGAGATGAGCAGACAAATAAGGCTACGTAATCTGATGTTTAACTTTTTTTCTCACAATGTACCATTGCCAGTTTTGTATATTTCTTTCAAAATAGGTGATTACTTAATAAGAACATGATGATATTTTCTACCTACTATATTTATCTCTGATATTTAAATATCGACGCCGTCAGGAAAGAGTAATAATTCATCTTGATTAGAACTAAACCTCTTTCTGTCACTGTTTAAGACTCCAACTGGCAGCCATCTTTAAAGGTATAACTTTATGCAGGCCGAAAGTTAAGAATACTTGCTGTTTTTTAATCATTATGGTGCTTTTATTTTTCAGTCATTGTTACTGAAATTTATGTCAAACTGATCAGCTTTAATTAATCATTTTAAACATGAAAATGATATTTTGATAAATTCATAGGTAATAACTTTCTAATCAAAAAAGTTACACTGTTTATTTCGTTTAAGGGTGAACCCATACTTTTTTTCTTTACTGTGCATTTTTTTTGTTTGTGCATCCATACACTTTAAAAATATTTCATCCTAATTATATGAATTTCAAGAAATAACGAAATAATAAGAAATGAAAATAATTCTGCTTCTATGTCATTCATATAAAAATCCCCAGAATTTACCTTAAAGATGGCTGCCAAGAGTAGTAAAATTCAGAGATGTGGGAACTATATATTATAAATATACTGAGTTTTCTCTTCATTTTATTGCCATTGAAACAAAATATGTATTGCTCGCATTAGATCGCAAGTCTCTTTTATGAGTGTTACTGTAAAGCGTTTGTCTGTTAAGCGTAGCGTCTCAGCGAGATCTCGTTCAAATCACGTTCACTTGTTTTTACATCAACGTTATTTCGGACAGTTTCATATATCTGTTGAATAAGTCTTTGTCCGAATTTATTAAAATCCAGTTCCGGTAAAGTTTTTCGTAGCCTACTGACATCCGCTATACCGGAGAATAAGAGTTCAAAATATTTTTAGTAAATATTTATACATTGATAGGGAAATGAGTACTAGTAATGCAAATATGGTTTATTTTGGCGGTAAGTTTGACCAAATACATAAACTAACATGATTAATAGGTGTTTGTTTTGACCGGCTAACCACTCTTTAACTCTCTTTCGCCATTGCACCTAAAAGTATATGTTAAGTATACACTGAGTGGCAACGATTGAAAATTCCCTTTTTTTTTATTTCAAGTTTATCTTTTTTTATAATTTTATCATAGAAATATAGGATGCTTGGATTAGATTAAACTATTCTGTGTATATTTTAGGTGCCGAACGAGAGGGACATTATCCTTAAAAAGAGCATTCCAGGTGGTGAATAAGGCGGAAAAAGAATTGTCTGGCAGTTTTATCAACTTTTTGTAGTGAGGAGACATCTATATTTCTATACATGATTCTTTTCTTCCTTTATCACTAATGAAAGCAGACTGTTTCATGCATATTGAAAATAAAAAAACAACAACTGGAGTTCCAACTGGTTTTTATAGATTTACTCGTTTTATTTTAGCTCCATTTCCATTTTTGAACCAGAGACCTAATTAAATTAACAAACAATTTGTGTCTGGCTGAAGCAAGTGAGCTCATAATAAATGCACAAAATCACACCAAATGGCCATTGGGGAAAAAGCCAAGTTTTATAGCTGATACTTCTCACTCTCTACAGTTCCTGTGTTAGACGTGTCACCCGCAGTCCAGGATATATATATGGCATATAAAACTGCCATATATATAATGTACCACTGTTGAGATTTGGCAGTTATTAGACCGGCGGAAGCGGTGATTGATAATAATAATAATAATAATAATAATAATAAACAGGCATTTTTCGCCGCACTGTATCACTCCAAGCTCAATAGCGTATCAAAGCAATGCGATTGTGTACATTTTACCTTGGTACGAGCTCAGAAGCGCATTGATCAATGCAGTGCGATTTTGTACATCATTTTACCTTGGCATATGACCCTAAACACTTTTAAATACACGTATACAATTTATAAGAATAAAAACAGTCGTTGGTTCGATCCCCGGCAGCGATATACCAAAGTCATAACAAAATGATACTGGTATAGCTCCATTGCTTGACGTGCAGTATATATAAGGGTATGCCTTGGCACGGTGTCAGGATAATGTGACTGGGTGTGGTATCATGCCACATGTCTACGGCGCCATACTGCAGTGTGACACCACTATATCTGTCTCAAGTAGATATAGTGGGAGCGAGTCAAAACGTACCCAATTTGAGGTCAAAACGTATCCAAGTATATATATATATATATATATATATATATATATATATATATATATATATATATATATTCATTTCACTATTGATATTTTCTTGTAATATTTTTAGTAAGGTTATAATTTATGATTTTGTTTGAAAATCTATTATATTTTTACATGAACACACAAATCAATTCTAACAATCACACATTACATTACAATGAAATGCTTCTTCAACAATCTTGATGTGGACGTACAAGACACCCTTGCCATACTCCTCCCATGCCGCGAAGATACTGAATTGAAGGGACAACGTATTTGTAAGTAAACCCGTGTGGTAGCATAAATAATTTAAAGGTGTGAAAGATGGTAGATCAAACCTTTATTGCAAGGTGATTGTGCTGTTCATATTTACAAGTTCTTATTTTCCCAGCTTCTAGTTCTAGAAAATGATAGTTTGAATGGCTGAAATAGATCTATTTTTCTCTTTATTTTGATGTGTTTATCATTAAAACATGTGTTTTACATTGAATAATTTTGATGGCATTCATGAAATAATATATATAGGATCTGACATAAATTATCATTCATTTCAAAAGGTTGAAACCTTAACCTTAACCGGAAGTGAATTACAGGGCATAAACCTTAAGCGAGCCTCTGGCGAGCTTAATAACATTTTAATGAACGAGTTTAGTAAAATTTGCTATGAAATAACAATTCATATATCAGATTCTTTTTATCAAATAACCTATAGTGACAGTAAATCACGATTATAAACACAACAAACAAACAAACAAACAAATGAATGAACGGAATGTGAAGGAATTACTTTTGTAATCTAACACTAAGAAAATAGTGTGTTTTTCTCGTACATGTTCAACGTCATAATTTTTGAGTAATGAATCAAGCACATTTAATCTCGCTGAACACTCGAGTTCAACACACATAATATTCATAATATAAAATACACGCGCTTGACTCAGAGTAATATAATTCGGCCTAAAAGTTACATGTAACGTACGTGTAAATTGAGCATATATATATATATATATTTATATCACGCACGCGGTGTATACATACGTCTTTCATGAATAACACAGTTAATTTCTGAGTTTGAAAGCATTAAATAGAAAAAAAAAAGTGTTTGTTTTGTATGGTGGCATATTTCTGCCAGCCACTTATCCATGTCGAAACTTTTCTGAAAAACTGTCACATATTCAGTTATTAGGTTTCTGAAAAAATTGACACATATTCAGTTATTATCCGGCAAGTAGAAATTTTTCAAGTTATCCACTTAGGTATCTTAACAGGAATAAACTGTCTGTTAGTGCCCACTACTGCCAATCACATATTCACGTAGGTTAACTGGATATCATGCTTTTTTTTCAGATAATTATGTGAAAAAAATGCCTGTTATCAACATAAATTATCTGAATAACACGAAAAAAAAAAAAAAAAAAAAAGCGAGATATCTACTTATCTTAATTGAATATATAGCTGGCAGTAGAGGGCACTAACATGCAGTTTTGTCCTGTTATGATACCTAAGATGATAACACGAAAGTGTTCTACTTGCCAGATACTAACTGAATATGTGGCAATTTTTCAGAAAAGTTTCGACATAGCTAAGTGGATAAGTGGCTGGCAGCAATATGCCACCATAAGTTATCACTTAGGTATCTTAACAAGACAAAACTGACTGTTAGTGCCCACTATACTGCCAGCCACATATTCACTTAGATAACTGGATATCTCGCCTTTTTTCAAGTTAGTCAGTTAAATTATGTGGATAACAAGCATTTTTTCATATAATTATCTGGAAAAAAGCATGATATCCAGTTAACCTAAGTGAATATGTTATTGGCAGTAGTGGGCACTAACAGACAGTTTATTCCTGTTAAGATACCTAATTGGATAATTTGAAGATTTCCTACTTGCCAGTTAATAACTGAATAGGTGACAACTTTTCAGAAAAGTTTCGACATAGCTAAGTGGATAAGTGGCTGGCAGAAATATGCCACCATAGTTTTGGCTCCAAATGACTGAAATACTATCGCCGGGATGTTAAACCCAACAAACAAACAACAACAACAACAACAACAACAAACAAATATAACAAAAAAAAATAAATAATAATTTGAAAATACAACCCTCAGTTATAAAGTAATTTTAGACTTTTTCTGGGTGCTCCAATAGGTAATGCACATAAATTGAATAAACGCGGAGCGGTTGTTGTTGCACACCCATTTTCCTTACGTAAACAAGGTTGTAACAAGAAACGTCGGAACACAATTTTGTTCGAACTCGCAACCTAGCCTTAAAGCGCGCTGCATTTATAAATGAGTTCATTTGAAACGAACAGAGTAAAGCTTAGATTAATTACCATACCAGAACGTATCGTTAATCATCGTAAATTTCCGTAAAAAACCCAAAAAAAACTTAGTGCGGTACGGCTCGGTTAGTCAGCTGTTCAACAACTTCCGCTCAACATGAGTAAATAACAAACACATTTTAACTAAAATAAAATAATTAAAAAACGCAACAAAAAAAGTTTACGTTTTGTGAGACATGGGGAATCACAATTCGCATGGTGCCAGCTCAAGTCCAGAGTATGACAATCAAAACATGGCAAGGAAACGCTC
Organism: Solen grandis; assembly: GCA_021229015.1. NCBI lineage: Eukaryota > Metazoa > Mollusca > Bivalvia > Adapedonta > Solenidae > Solen > Solen grandis. Next base: position 57,605,641 of record CM037786.1, on the reverse strand, counting down.
AAGCGCGAAGTATGACGCTTCCGCGCATACGCCTGCCCTTCAAAAACTTTTTCAGGTAAGATTCTTGTAGATTCCTCGACAATTTCATAAGTTTTATTTGAAGAAGAAGTCGTTTTACTCTTGCTAATCATTTCGTATATGTACGTTGTATGGGTTTGAATAATAACTGATAGTCATTGTTTTCTACATGGAGAGAAAGAGAGAGAGAATACAGCAAAAAGTGGGCACTGTGCCTGAATCATGCCTGAATTAAGGCAATAAAATTAAACTTCCGTCATTTGCTCACCATAATCCATCGTCGAATTCCCCCGGCTGACCTATTCCGTTTCACTACATGACATCCTGATGTCATGTAGTGAAACGGAATAAGTCGGCCGGGGGAATTCGACGATGACCATAATCTTAAGAGAGATGTTATTTACACATTTAAGATTATTTTTAAAAAATGCTGACTGCCTTGTGCAACTATTTTTTTCTTATATTTTCTCTTTCTACAAGAAGGGCGCCGTGGTTGGTTACGTATCCGATTACGGATCCGAAGGTTGTGGGTTTGAACCCCGTTGGAGGCAAGAATTCTTCACGACCTTCCCAGGTGCAAAGTACTGGTCCAACCCAGGAACTGTCGAGAGGGAATAGTATAAGTTGTAAGAACTTGTTACCCAATTGACGTAAAATAAATAAGTTTAAACTAAACTTAACTATCTACAAGAAGACATAACCAGGGAAATGTGTAAATTGTGGATCAGAACTGCACTACGAAATGCCATTTTAATTCATCTTATTCTCTGTGTATACACATGCTTTAACATGTAAAAGGCAAAGCCTCGAAGCGAGAGCAGATTATATTACATGGGTTTATAACTGCCTCAAGTAGTCTCTTTTGATAGTATGTGCTACTGGACTTTTCCTACAGTACGAGTTCACCATAAAAAGTCGAGACTACAATCCTCACCTTTAGATTAAATATACTCCGTAATGCATCAATATATTCCATTCAAATGTAATAAGTTGTCAATGGTAATTGAAAACAATTAAAAAAAAAAAGTCCAAAACCAACAACAGTCAATTTCCCGTCTTCAGTTGTCACTATGGAACTCAAAATAAGTCTGTCACGTGTATGGTGGACATTAAGAGATAATACCAATAAACAAAAGTTGTAATGAAGTTAAGTGTTCTTCGTAACAGTACATATTGGTGTGTAAGATTTAAGATCATCCAAATGAGAACAAGAAACATCATACTCACAGTGGTCATACGTCTGGGGATACAATTGTTTTTTTCCAGGGCTTTGTACTCATATAGAGAGCCCTACAATTTTGTGGATACATGGCCGATTTTGTGGGTAAAAAACCAGCAGGGAATATATCGGCATGCTGTATTGGGATAATTATCACATGTGAATTTTGCTTTAAAAACAACTGAACAACTTTCATATATAAGAATGTTGAGAAGTGCATCAAACATGCATTATTTTAAAAACTTTTCTTTATTCAGTGAATCCAATAATCGTTAACGTGAGAGGTTGCACCCCTGTTATATTGCAGAGTGTAAGCAAGGTACCAAATTGCAATTGCTAATGGTCGCCTTCACTGAACGCTTGGCAGTTGTTGCCTTACATAAATCTGTTATCGTCTGCTAGCTGAGAGTTATCGATAGATTTAACAGATGGTTTTGGAAAAAAAATAGATAAAAGAAACATAAATGAAAATGGTATTTATTTGGTACCTTTTATTAATTGAATGTTTTTATCTTTTCCCTTACATTTTAGAAAAAAATAACAGTTTGGAAACAAGGATCAATAAATTTTGCGAATTATTGGTGTTTTCCTGTCAAGTTACGTCGAGCTCGATGCGAAATATCGCGTTAATGTACATAGCTCGATAATACAAATATGGTCCCTGATAAGTTATAGGATCAACCTAGAGACCCCCTTCCCCATACAAAAAAAGTCCTGCATTTTGCAGAACATAAATGAATTAATTCAATTAATCCTCACACTTTATGGATATATGAATACAACAACTTGGAGAGGATAAGCCATATAAACCAAACTTGTTAACAATTGACTTTTCTGTAAATAATGTAAGATTTTATTTCATTTATAGCTTAATTTATCGAGGGAGATAATCCATGCAAGTACGGATTCTCCAGTGGTAAACATTCAAGATGGTGACTGACATAAGTTTTTAAAGTTACCGTAGAGCTCGCTTCACGAGATGGGCCTTTGGTCCGTCTCGAGCTGCGCTCGCTATAAATATTTAAAAATAGATATGATAATCATTATTAAGAATCTGCAATTATGTATGTGTTTTAATAATAGTGCAAGTGTATAATACTGAATTTAAACATCAGTGTAACTTAGGTGATATACAATCAGCCCCACAATGAGTTCATTTTGCTAATATTGTAATATTTCATTTCTCCATTGATCTAAATAATTGATACATGTAACCAGGCGAGAAAATATGTAGCCAGAAAGGGTCTCAAACCCAGGACCCTTTGCTTACGGGTTAAGTGCTCTGACAACCAAGCTACCATACAGCTTACACAAGTCTCTCACAAATAAGAGTTACTTATAGGCCTTTAGACATATAATTGGAAGGATATTGAATTAATATTTTAGAATATGTATGCATGTGTTTATTTGATGTAAAAGTAGTCAAACCTTGATGCTTTATATGGAAAAAGCTGAGGCCCCTCATATTGATTGACCATTTGATTACAGGGAATACACATGATGATTTATTTATTATTGCACATAAATTGGTATAATATGAAAATATTTTTTACATGTATTTTGCAGTCATATAAAACAGGAAATATGCATTTCATTTAAGTTGAATATGTTTTGATTTGTATGATTTCCTGGGGCTGCAGAAGCCAGAAGTCTTGGGCCCCATTTACACTTTGCCCATAACCAGGAATAAGAGGGTGCTGGATGCTTTGTTAAATGGTTAACTTGCCGCCTTGCGCAAGCTTCTATTCTTACAATAGATAATGGAAACCCCAGTTATAGGAGTACTAGGGATAGTGCCAGAGACATTGGTTGGTCTCAACAGTTCTTTAAGTTATGTCCATTCAATTTTGAGCTGCTTGTTACTGAATGCAATTCAGTTTGTACAGAAAATCCCATTGAAAGAAAATGCCTATTTGGAAAAATAGAATAGAACTTAGAACCTATTTTCAATTGGGAATGCAGCCAATTATTAGCCCCTACAAATAGGCAGAAAAATCCTGTATGCCTAAGTCAAAACAAGCAATTGATTCTAAAAAAGGTTTTCATGAAGAATAATTTCATAATAGAATAACAGACTACAGTATGTGCATGAGGCAGGGATTTTCCAGTTCAGTGATTTTTGCAATACATGCAGTTATGCCTTTTGAAACTTGGTCTCTATAGCATATTAACTTTAGAACGCAGCTCCTGAGTTTCCGAATGGATCTTGATCAATATCATTACTTAAGAACGGGTAGAAGTGCACAAAGCAGCGATTATCCATTTCAGTGATTTCATTTCAGGGAAAAAAGGATACATATTGACACTGCCATTTGACCTACTTTCATATTGGAAGCCTCTATAATCTTGATCTTTATATTTTGTGGGGCGTATATTGTGGCAGCACTGGCACTCTTGTTAAAAATATAGATCGATACCTTCTGTCAGGAAGAGGCTCTATATCCTTTGCATATCTATTTTTTCAAAGTTGTGCATAGAGGAGAAAAAAGGCAAAGCTGGTTTGCAGCTAAATTCAGTACACCTCCAAAATGGTAATTACCAAAAGCCAGCTTTGCATCTTCTAAGCATGTAGAAAAAGAAAGAAATCTCGATCATGAAAAATTTCAAAGTTTAAGGGCCATTATATAAACTCAGAATTGGCCTATGATAAGTCAACATGAATGGAATGCATTTGGCCTGAAACATATTATTCCTTTGTGCATGTGACCAGTCTTTACAGTGAATGCCTGTAGTGTATTGAAATGGATAAAAATTCTTGCCTCAAAACTGGGCCAGTATTTAAAGTGATAACCTGCAATGTATGTTGAGTGCCTTTTTTCTAAGGTTTAAAACTGAGTGAGAGATTTTACATATATTCAGAAGAAGTAATGATATTTACCCACATACGGTACATTATTTTTTTCGTTGTTGATGTTTTTCAGCACTGTACATGTTTCCATTTGTAAATACAGTGATGAAAATGTAGGTTAAAACTATATAGACTTTAAATTGATTTTTTTTATTAAAATTCAGTTGTGCTCAGTAAAGCATTGGTGTTTATATATCGAAACACCTGTAGTGTTAAATTGTGTAAAATGAGACAATCAATAATTCTGAAGACATTATTAATTACATGTAGTTAAAATAGATTAAACTGATATTCTAATAATGATTAATAGTGATTTTATTCAATTTATAGATAAATTCCAAATAATTTTAATTTTTGATTGAAGTATGAAAATATATATAAAAAAAATATTATTATTTATATTCATTGCATCCAATATCATTAGGCAGTTGAAACTTTAAATAAACAAATAGAAATGCTTATGTAACCTGAATATCAAATTAGATGATTGTGTGCAAAGGATATTAATAAAATTGTCATATTATGAACCAGTAGGTTTTATGTAACAAAATACCCAAGGTTTCTGTCACCATATTATATAGTATTTTATTTAATTTAATGTATATTAAGACAGTGAAGAAATATAAAATTCTAATTTATTTAAAAATAACTCTGCCATTCCATTATAGTCCAAAACATCTTACAGGTAAATGCAAACTATCTTGTAGTGTTATCAGTAATAATAAACATTTACATGCTATAAATCAAGTTTTCTAAACTTTAATCAATTGCAAACATTTTTGTATACAAAATATTTTACGAAATATTAAGAAATATATTATAGATAGAAAAACAGATAGAAATATTAAAAGTAATGTTATAAATACAAGTGTTTAGAAAAGAAAGTTGTTTCAGTCAAGTTGTTTCAACCATTTACCATTGGATTTGTCATTCAACACCATGCATGCACAGCCTTTGGTAGTGTTACCATCTGATCTCATAAAGACATAAATGAGAAAAAAAACAGTGTAAAACATTATTTATCAGCTGTCTAGTCATTTTAAAACATGAGTAACACTATTTACTTTTTCTCGGCCGATAAAGCTATCGGTGAGCTACTTGTCTGTATAGGTATGCATTTTAAAAGTATAAAAATTCATATCCTGTCCAAGTCTTGTTTACCAGTAAAGCTGTGTCACATTAGCAATTTTTTTCAATATATGGGTGTCCTGGTGGCCAAGTGGTTAGAGCGTCTGCCTCAGGAGTGGGAGGTTGTGGGTTTGACCTGGCCGCAACATACCAAATTCGTAAAAATTGGTACTGGTATTAAGCTCCTTTGCTTTGTGCTCAGCATATAAGGGTAGTTTCAGGACTGGTTGGCCCAGAGACAAGATAATGTGACTGGGTGTGGTATCATGCCACATGTCTACAGAGTGATACTGCAGTGTGGCAGGACTATATCTGTCGCAAGAAGACATCGTCTCCAAATGACTGAAATACTGTCTGTGGGATATTCAACCCAACAAACAAACAAATCAATATATGAGTAAATTGATAAATAGTGCATATTGAAATCATGCTCCTTTATCTCACCAGTATGCATTCATGTATACATTTATGATGTGATGAATAGATAATATTTAGTGATTTTTAAGTGATATGTATGAAACAATGGATTTTTCTTTATTATGCTGTGTAGAATTGTATGAGGAAACAGAGAAGACCCTGATCAGACAGCTTGTGGAAGGACCTCTCTGATCTGCATCTGCTCTGTTTGCCAAGGTTTCAGAACATGCCAGTATGAAGTAAAGGGTTTAAATAAGCATGGTTGGTTTATAAAATAAAGATGAGGCTTAAGTGGGGTATATTTGGGAGCTTATAATTAGGAATACATAAGAGAATTCCAACTTTTTAACAATGTTATGTGAAGGACTCCCGTTTTCAGAACCCAAGTGAGAACCTTTAAGTTAACTCGTAAGACTTTCCAGTATTTAGTAGTGAAAGTTAAAGTCCCACTTTTTTTTTCCACGTGTGGCTAGGTCAAGTGCTTGCAAACAGTATCATGTTAAAAAAATCATGTGTTCTTATGTAAACAAGGACAACCATTGAGTACACACTAGTATTATCTCAATGTAGATATGAGATAGCCTGAAAGTCAGTTTGAAAATGTCTCTAAACAATGAAAAGGGTCCATTATTAACTTATTCAAGGATCAGAATTAAGGCGAGACTTGTTATTACCGGAAGACTCAGATACATAGAAGGCACAGTCATTCATCAAACACTTAAGTAAACAGACTTAATTTTCACCTGTATTAAATACACAAGATTAGTAACTTTAGCAATAAAGAAGGATGTGGAGAGTCATGTAGGCAATTCTTTGAAGTAATGTGATATAAGAACTGGGGTGTATTAAACAAGCAAGGATCTCTAATAAAGTTTTTTTCTGTTCTTCTCTTACTTGAATTTCAACAATATTTGTAGAAAAAATATTTCTAAGTATAGATATCTCTCTTCCATTGCAACAAAATGAGGAGTTAGAAGATAATCTGTGTATTTATATGGTTCATGAACACTTGCTATCATATGGTCTGATACTCTGACAGAAACACAGGCCTTTTTTTCAGATGTTGGGGAAGGGGCCTTAATATTATATATTGGGGAAAATATAACCATTTTTTTCATCAGGTAAAGAAACATCCTGGAGTAAGATGCAAGTTTCGAGAAAACTGCATGAATTTACTACAAACTTTTTTAAGAGGGGAAGGACCTATGAGTATGAACGGCTCTGGATAAAGAATTAAAAAACAAAACAAACAAAAAAACAACAACCCTGAAACAAAATGTGCTGTTTTTCTACAGTAAATGAATCATTTAATTATAAATAGCCATTCCAAAGGTAAAACCAATCACCATGTCTGCCATGTTTGTTTACCATGATTTTACCATGACAGACCTCCAGTTTTGAAACCCTTTGTTGCAACATACTGTAGCTTAGAAAAGAAACCCAGAACACAGTGTCTGTGCAACAGTGTCTGTGCAACACACCTAAGTATTAAAAGGTTGTACTACAATAGCTTGTCATGAAGTATTTGTAAGAAAGGCTTGGAAAATTGACCAGATATCATATTCTGCAGTGCCTCACTCTTTTTATTTGTCAGGGGTTGTTGAATAAAAGCTTGTTAAAGTATTGCCCCCCCCCCTTTTTTTTATTATAAATATTGAGACTGAGGCAGTATGGAAATGAATATGCATATCGATTTAACCAATGAAAAGCTGTACAAACCTCTGACAAACAAATGCACATGAACCTTGCTTTCAATAGTTACCTCTGACAAACAGTTGGGATGGGGATATTCCTGTTTTGTCGTCGTGTTAATTACTAGTGGAAGAAGACCCCATGCACACAAAGGCACCTCAGCCTCCAACCTGTCAGCTGGAAGTCATCATTCTAACATGACAATGTGGCCAGACACATGGGACTAGACCCACAGCCATGAGGGGCAGAGAGATATACTTAGTCTGTAACTATAACCATTCAGCCTCATGGACCCCTTTATTCATACAGTGATAGGTGGAAATGTCCAGTAACTCCCATTCTGATCAGGTTTCACTCTGTGTGCTATTGCTGAGTATAATCTAAATGATGAGATTTATGTAAAACCTGGCCTGGCCCCAGTATTAAACCTGGCCTTTAGTACTTACGAATTTGTTTCATCATTCTTTTTTCCTTGATCAAATACTTTATTTATATTGTATTTCTAAACAAGTATTGCTAGTCAGATTAAAAGAGCCTTCCAGTTGGTTTGCGGTAGGTCGGTGGTTTTACCCAGATGCCTCCGTGCATACATGGTCTTCCTCCACTTGTAATTAGCTGGTAACTATATGACTGAAATACTGTCGAAGCGACGGTAAACTCAAATAGTCAAGTCAAGTTAAGTCAGATTAAAAGATTAGACTAGTGTAACATGTTCCTACCCTTTTATTAGATTTTAAATATGATTAATTTAATGCTAAATATTGTTAGTGAAATTTTTGCCTGTTCAGTTTGAGGTTTACTAAGGGTTTCTTCAAAAAACCAATACTTATAAATATAATGATTGTCTGTTGATCATGTGCAATGAAAGAAGCATCTCAAAGACTTGACTTGACTATTTGAGTTTACCGTTGCTTTGACAGTATTTCAGTCATATAGCGACCAGCTAATTACAGGTGGAGGAAGACCCCGAATGCACGGAGGCATCTGGGTAGAACCACTGACCTACCGCAAGCCAGCTGAAAGGCTTCCTCAAAATCGGAACAACCCTGCTGGGATTCGAACCCACGCAGTGAGGGGCTGATTGAGTGTTAAAGTCAGTGACTTTACCCTCTTGGCCACGGAGGCCCCCCATCTCAAAGAAAGCATCTGCAAGGTTGACTTAACAAGGTTTAGAATTTGAAGCCAAGGTCATGGTCAGTAGCTGTTACTTAAGATACAAAAATGTCAGCTTTGAAACTACAGCGGAAATAATGTTTTGGTAATATCTTTATGGGTAAAAAGCTTTTCAATATTGAGTTTAAAGTTAAAATTGCTGCATGAAATTTAAGGGTGAAGGTTATAGTCACTGTTACTAAAAATAGAAATAATGGTTTCTGATTGGCTTCAGATGTGTTGGTGGGTTGTCAGTGTCATATTTAGATTGCATTTGAGCCTCCTGGGACCAATGTTATTTGAATGAAACTAACATTTCAGGCCTGTGTTTTGCAAAGCATTTGACTCTACTGATATTTTCCTTGACTGAAAAATCAAGCAATCTGAGAGTTTTGAAGTAGTTTAAGACCTGATTTACTTTGTGAACATGTTAATAGTAACACATATTCTCTCTTTTGTCAGAATATAAAGAAGTTCTTGCTGTCCAAAAGTTTGAGTTGAGAAAAAGTTGAGATGTTTTGTGATACATTGGTCAGAATGTAATAGATAAGTGTGTCTTGAAATACAGGGTGTCTCAGAATATCTGATAACATTAGAAGTAACTGTTATAATGTTACTTATGAACTTATTTTGATGTCTTATATATTATCAAGAGGAAGATGACATAGCAAAGTTTTATTTGCTTGGAAATTTCTTGAAAATGCTGACATCATGACGTTATGATGATGTAATAGGAAATTGATTATTTATCCAAGAAAATCAGAGACAATAATGTCAGTGGCCGTCCTATTTTCTGGACCTGAGCCTCTTGACTTCTAAATCTGGGGATGTTTAAGAGACAGAGTTTTCAAACCCTTACCAAAGGACCTAAATGACCTGAAAACTGTTTTTTTTTTACAGGGAAAGAAGGAAAATAAGGACAAGGAAATGTGATTTTCAGGGAACGTTAAGACGTTGTCATCTCACAAAATGATGTCATTCTTGAAAATATACAATAAATATGAACTAGAAAACATGTTCATGTAAGGAGGCAAATATGCATGCATTTTAAGTCAGAGAGAAAAAAAACTGTATTATGTGTACAATAACATTTTGTGTTCATTATAACTATCTCTCATAATAAATAATGCATCTGCAAATGGTATCAGATATTATGAGACACCCTGTCCTGGCCAGAGTGTAATAGATAAGGGTGTCTTGCAGAGTACCGGGTATTTGCTTTTGAATAAGGCATATTCATGGTTGTTGTTTTTTTTTTGGTCAAATTTCAGAAACTGGAGCTCACAGCAGAGAGTGATAATGGACATCCAGGGGAGATAACCAGGTTAACTTTTGAGGTAACTTTTCTCAATTACTTTTGCATAGGTTAAACATATTTTATTCATGAATTTTCACAAAATTTTCATAACAAATACAAAGTCACTAGGATCAGGTTGAAAGCCTATGCTAGGCTTATTGAAACGCATAGTATCATAAGTATTATAAATAGTTTTCATTTATATAAGAATATGTTTTAATTACAATGTGTATATGAACATGTGTTAATGTTTGGGGACATAATATTTGAATAAGGCATTAAAAAGGTGAGTTTTCATGGTAGCATATACGTGTATACATTTTGGGATTTGATTGCAAAGGAGTTGTCGAAATTAGAAAAAAAGAAGATAAGTTGCAATGAATCAGGAACTGTAAATTAGAAGAAAAAAAATAGAATGTATTTATTCTGGTATTATATGTATAACTAGCATTTTTGGGGCCATTCTGTATTCTGTTCCATCTTTTTCATGAAACAATACTGGTAATTTAATCTTATGAGTTTAAATTCCAACTTAGAAAATTTGACATTGAATTTGGGAAAAAAAATCAGTGCAAACTGTCCATAACGATAAGTGTTCATAACGACAACCTCTAATATCTGGCGCCTTTCATTGACCCCTTTGTTTTTCCTATTCAGTGTTTGTCTTACACCTATCTTACCTGTTAACTGACATACTATTTTAAGGTCCCATCAGTGATAGATATACTGCTTTATCCAACTAACATCTAAGACGCTGCTTTTGCAAACCCTTAATTTCAGTGTTGAAGCAATTACAATGGATTTTATGTTTGTACTGATTTCAGAGGAAGATAGAACTTTCTGCATGTTTGAAGTAATTTTAATGTAAATTCTCAAAACATGAGCAGATTTTATTGTTGTTAAGGACTACAATCATGTAGTTGACATATTATAAGATGTTAAATTAATGTGATAATTTTGTGTTTAAAATGTTTTAATGCTTCAATTGCTTAATTTCTGTACATACATGCATATATTACACAACACAGTCCTAATGAACCCTTTTACTCATTTCGACACACTTTTTTGCCATGGCCAACAGAGCAGACCTATATCAGATTGCTCCTTCTAAGATCTGTTTGATCAATTTCTGCACAGTCACATGGCATAGTTTTCTCTTCCATTTTCATCTCATGATTTTGAGATTCATCAGGTCATTAATTTGTACATGAGTATTCATACATTAAAGGGTTCTTATTCATGCAATAAATGAATCATGCCTTATTGTAATTCGAACCCACAACCTTTGGATCTACAGCCATAATTCACTGCAACTGGATCATTGTGGTATAGCACTCTGTTTACAGTATACTGTACTTTTTAAATTATGGGATAACATGGTGAACACCTGTCACCTGTGTGTATTTGTTTTGCATGATCTGATGCTTTTACTGGCTGAATTGATGTATTGGAGAGGTTAGGTTTTTGGGTGAAAATTGTAGGTTTAATCACCGAGGTATTCTGTTTTATGACATTACATTTCAACTCTGTGCACCACATAAAACAAGTCCCACCTACTGGTTTGGGTGGATAATTTAGCAATAACATGCAGTCACAGTAGCCGAAAGAGTTTTGTTTGAAAATGTCAAGGTCATATTGTGACATGGTATATTCTCAGGCAGTTAAAACCTCTTTTTGGTTTTTCATATTTTGTCAAGAAAATCAATATGTTTTTAAAGCTGACATGGCACAGGAAAATGTTTTGAGTTAATTGAACTACAATTAGAAGGGAATCTGTGTACCTCGACACCTTATTAGGTGTGGAGGTATACAGATTCCCTTCTATTTGTAACACTTTATTATAAGAAATCTGGAGAATGTTTAAAGAAATCTCAAGTTTTTGTTTGTGTTAAGTCAAAATATGTAATGTGTGGGTCCATATCATGGATATGATGAAAGATATGCATATGCGCATATCATAGTCAATGATTTTCACATGTGAAAGGACAGTTCCTTAAAAACAACTAAAATACAGTGGGAAATGGTTCATACGGACCAAACAAAGTGTAGGCTATAGCTGATAATTCGCTCAAACCAAGTTTTCCATAAAAACATGTTATTGATATAGTGATAGAAAAAAAGAAGGGGTTGAATCGGGACCTGAAAATTTGCTCGCTTATAACTATAATTTGATATAATCATTGTCCTTATAAGTGAAGTTTACTGTAGTATTTTGTCAAAAGGAAACTTGGCAAGCTTTGTACAATGTACAATGTTTTATTTATTTTACAATGCTACACAAAGGAATCATGGTCATTTTCTCCCCTGTCTCAGTATGTTGCTTCCCTGCCATGTTTTGGAAATCGCTCAATATTTATTTAGCAAGTTGGGTGTAGCTGGGGTTATTTATCACCTTCCTTAATGTTTGATTCTAGTCATTGTGGTGCATTCTGTTTCTGTGTTACCTGCTTTAGGAATTATTTTTCCGTTATCTGTCTGTCCCTCTGTCTATCACACTTTTTCTTTCATGCTTCAGCAGGTGACATATGTGATCCAAAGAACACTCTTGTGTGGAATTTTATTTTCTTCTGTATCTATGGAATCTGATCACTCTGGTTTTGCTGACATTAAATTTTGTTGAATGTATGTTTAAACATTTTGTTGACTTATAATGAGTAAAGGTAAAGTCTACTGAGAAAATGAATATGGTGGGTAAAAAATACAAGGATGAAAATTTCCACAAAATCAGTCCCCAAGGAACATTAATAATTTGACAGTAAATCGTTTTTTAGCTCACCTGAGCACAAAGTTCTCAAGGTGAGCTTTTGTGATCGCCCTTCGTCCGGCTTCCGTCGTTGTGCGTCGACAATCATCAACAATTTGCTTTAAATGACATCTCCTCTGAAACCACTGGACAGAATTTGATTAAACTTGGCAGGAATGTTCCTTGGGTGAGGCTCTACAAAAGTTGCTAAAATAAAGTTGATCAATGAAGAACTCTGGTTGCCATGGCTACAAAAAGAAAAATAATTTGAAAACTTTAAAAATCATCTCCTTCAAAACTACTGGCCAGATTTCAAAATAATTTGGTACAGATGTTCCTTGGGTCAACCTCTACCAAAGTTGCTAAAATTATTCTGATCCATAAAAAACATGGCCGCCAGGGGCGGGGCTTATTTGCCTTATTTGTATATAGAGAAACCTTTAAACAACATCTCCTCTGAAACCACTGGACAGAATTTGATTAAACTTGGCAGGGATGATCCTTGGGTAAACCTTCACAAAAGTTGCTAAAATAAACTTGATCCATGTAGAACTCTGGTTGCCATGGCAACAAAAAGAAAAAAAAGAAGAAAACTTTAAAAATCATCTTCTTCAAAACTACTGGCCAGATTTTAAAATAAATTGGTACAGATGTTCCTTGGGTCAACCTCTACCAAAGTTTCTAAAAAAAATTCGAAACTTAAAAAACATGGCCGCCAGGGGCGGGGCTTATTTGCCTTATATGTATATAGGGAAAACTTTAATCAACATTTCCTCTGAAACCACTGGACAGAATTTGATTAAACTTGGCAGGGATGATCCTTGGGTCAACCTTCACAAAAGTTGCTAAAATAAACTTGATCCATGTAGAACTCTGGTTGCCATGGCAACAAAAAGAAAAAAAAGAAAACTTTAAACATCATCTTCTATCTCAGGTGAGCGAATTAGGGCCATCATGGCCCTCTTGTTTTTTTTTTCTGGTACTTTTTTACCACATTCTCCACTATATTCTGGTTGTCCACCAGAATGATTTGCATATTACTATCAATTCCAGTTTTCTAATTTTAATATCATCATGACCTTGAGCCCCATTCATCCCAAATTTTTATACAAAACTATCACTAACCGGACAAACTTGTATCTCACAGACTGGTAAGGACATCATTTTATTGCAAAGAATTTGCTTAAAACAGAAAACTATCAAGGGAAATATTCCAAATGTTAATTTAAGACCATTTATTAAGTCTGTTTATATTCTATAACTTTTTCATTCTTATTTCAGAATGTATTTCATGGACCTCTACACATTTTTGGAAAGCTTCTCTTCTGTCAGATGGTTTCCAGTGGTCACCATGGCAATGACAAGAACAAGGAACGGATCAGCTGCGAACAGTTTGTCAAAGCTGGCAAAGAAGTGCTCAAACTTTTCCAGGAATCTGATCAGCATAAATACTACTTCAAATTGTTTGCAAAGGGCAAAGATAATCTGGAGAAAGATGGTGAGTAAAAATGTCGATGTCAGAATTTTGGGTCGTCCCGGTCCTTACAAAGCAATTGTCAGCCATTATTAAAAATTGGTTTTATTTTTTATCGTGGTAAGTAAAACTGCTAGAGAGACCCCCCACCCCCTGCCTCCAACAATTCAAAATAAGCCTTCTACTCTGATTCTTAAGGAAAGCGCTGCCTTTCAGTTTTTAATTATGGCCTAAGTAAGAGCTGTACTGGGTCATGCATGTCACATTGAACTTTGGATGAATTGAGTGAAGGTCAAGGTCACTGTTACTAACACACACAAGAGGGGGGCCATGATGGCCCTGGGTCGCTCACCTGAGAACCAGGTATTAGTGGGAGGAAAAGAAACAGCAAATATCTTATGATATTGTGGAAAATGAGCTCTGCCTTCTGCCAGCCATAAATTGAGTGAATACTTTAGGACAAGAAGAATTTTCAAATTTGTACTATATGCATATAAGGAAAATGGACTTAGCCCCCTGGCGGCCATATTTTTTCAACGGATCAAAATAATCTGAACAATTCTGGTAGAAAGTGACAGAAGGGACATCTTTGCCAAATAACTTTGACATCCAGCCAGTACTTGAGGAGGAAAAGATTTTTGAAGTTTTTACTAGATATATATATAAGGAAAACGGGCTCCGGCCCATGGCGGCCATGTTTTTGAACGGATCAAAATAATTTGAACAACCTTAGTAGAGAGTGACCTAGGGAACATCTGTGCCAAATAACTTTGAAATCCAGCCAATGGTTTTGAGGAGAAGATTTTCAAAATTTTCATGCATTTTTAGCTCGACTTTTAGAAGAAAATGAGAGCTTATACTGTCACTCGGGCGTTGGCGTCGGCGTTGGCGTTGGCGTCGGTGTTGCAACACAAGGTTAAAGTTTTTTTCAAACATCAATAACTTAAATACTATCAAAGGTATTCCACCCAAACTTAAAATACTTATTCACCATCATCACTTCTACCTTACATCTAAGGCCCACAACCCTGGCTATCCTATTTTTGGAGTTATGTCCCTTTCATACTTACAAAACAGCCAAAATCAAGGTTAAAGTTTTTACAAAGTTGTATATCTTCAATACTATCTAAGGTATTCAACTGAAACTTCAAGTACATATTCACCATCATTACCTCTACCTTACTAACAAGGCCCATAACTCTTGCTGTACTACTTCTTAAGTTATGCCACTTTCATACTTAGAAAACAGCCAAAATCATGGTAATTTTTTTACATAGTTGTACTATCACATGTATTTGACTGAAACTTCAAGTACTTATTCACCATCACTACCTCTGCCTTACTAGCAAGGCCCATAACCCTGGCTGTACTACTTCTTGAATTATGCCCCTTTCATACTTAGAAAACTTCCGAAATCATGGTTAATTTTTTTACAAAGTTGTATATTTTCAATACTATCACAGGTATTCCACCATAACTTGGAATACTTATTTATTGTTTACCCACACTACCTCAACTTTACTGGCAGGGCCCCATAATCCTATATGCAGTGTATTTTCAATTTTACCCTTTTATACTTAGATATTTTTTGGCTGTATTTACAAATTTATAGCAAATAGGTTGGGTAACAACCTCTAATAACATCAAAGATTGGCCCTTTCTTTAATGGCGTTAGTATGTTTTGTTTAAACATGCTAATTTCACCAATTAAAAATGTCATATTTGTTTATTGGAGGTGATAGAATAATTTCTACTATAACTAGAACATATCATCATTGATATGTACCATACTATTAAAATCCATAAAACTGTGTCTTAGCAACTGAGAAAAGTCGAGCGCGCTGTCTTATGGACAGCTCTTGTTTCTTTCTGTTGCCATGGCAACCAGAGTTCTGCATGGAATCAAATTCTTTGAACAATTATGAAAGGGCTTCACCCAAGGAACATTCCTTTGAAATTCCTTTAAAATTGACCAAGTGGTCTAGGAGGAGATGTCCTTTTAAGTTAAATGTTGATGACGGGCGACGGAAACCAGACAACGGAAGATGGACGCCAGACATTCATTGCTCACAATAGCTCACTTTGAGCACGTTATGCTCAGGTGAGCTAAAAACTGGATCACTAAAAAAAGTTTTAGTTGCCTTGTTTCGCTTTGCATTCTTTAGGATATCAGGTTTTAACAATTCATGAAATTACAGTTACATTTTCACTATAAACAAGGATATGTTAGTTGTCCATATGGCTGTGTTTGTAGTCATTTCTATGGTAATCAAATTAAAATTTGAACCAGTACAGGAAGGTCATGACCATTTCTTTCTTTGCACAGTTTGAACCCACAGCATTAAGAGCAGCAGCCATGTATCCTTGTTCTCTGAAATGATAGCTGTAGTTGAAAGTAAAGTGTGAGAAGTACAGAGAAACAGACAGGCTTCATAGTTACTCACTTAAAAATGAACAAATACCAAATTAATTTCTGAGAAACTGAATTAATTCTGTAACTTTCAGGGCTCGAATTTAACTTTTCTTGCCACTCGCAAATTTTTGCAAGTAACTGAAATTTCAACTCGCAAAATTTATCATACACTTGCAATTTCATGATAAGTATATAGTTTACTAAGGCAAACTCTTCTTAGTGTGAGACGCCCAATTTTACTTTATAAAAATAGTACAAATATTATAAATATATCAATAATGTCTGATAATTTGATTATTTCTGTTATTCTTCTTATTTTCTGTAGAGGTAAAAAATGTGTTGTTCATAACACTTTGACTAATTGTTTGTTACAAATGAAGAACGTAAACAGTCAGACTGTGCACCATATGTAGTTATCGGGTAATGACTACTATACGAAAACATTGGGTGTCCGTCTAGCAGGTGTGCGTAGGTTTAAATTACGGCTCTGTGCAACAGATTTTAATTGTCCCGATAAAGAAAACACGATGCCAATTTGATTGGATTCAAAACTTTGCACTCACAAAAAAATGCGAGCAGCTACAAAATGAACTTGCAAAATTCATTTCTCACTCGCATTTAGCGAGTTTGCGAGTGCTAAATTCGAGCCCTGAACTTTGCATAATAATACTTACAAAATTGAAAGAAAAAAAATTATATCCTGCCAGATATGGCAGGATACCCAGTGCTATTATGGCTTAGATTTGATATGACCTTTTTATAATAGAGGATTTTGTTGCTGATTCACTATATTTGAAAGCTAGTAGATTTAGCTGCTAGCTGTGCCATAACTATCTAATTGGACACTAAAACATATACTGTTTACAACTGACTCATTAATTATGACAGAATCTCATTAACTAAGTTTTTTTTTATGGCAACTATGACTGTATTGAACCCAATTAGCCAATAAGGCTTATTTGTTCCCCTGACAGTATACCACTATGATCTGTGATTACAGATGCCCTGACGATGGTAAATGTGGCATACTCTCTCACCCTCTCCTCCTCCATGATCCCATACGCAAAGAGCCCCAAGGATGAACTACTTTTCCAGTCTGTGGTACAGAGCATGGTGAGTTGGTACTTCATATTGCAGAGCTGTGGTCTTTGTATTTTAGGAAAAAAACTCACTATACCCCCTCCTTTACATAAGTTGGAACTTTGTAGGAATCTCACTAGTCTCATTCCGTTCCTACACATATTACATGAAAACAAGGTGGCAATAGGGATATTATAAATCACCTTTAGTGATAGTTTTAGTTTGAGTGCCTAAGATCTTTTGCTAGACTTTATAAAGATTCTTGCTTAGTAATAATCCTAATACAATGTAGATGTTTCCATTGCAGTATTATGTGAATGTCAATATAGCATAGGTCATACAGAGGGCTCCAAAGCAATAATATGTAATTATTGTCATATATTAATAACACTGTCTAATAAATCACTAGCTAGGGGCTAGGATTGTTTTATTTTTTATTATGAAAAGTAAAACTGCTAGGACCCCCACCCCCACCCCCGGGTTAAAAAAATGAGAAGGGGCCTGTTTGGCATGGCTCTAAACCAGCATATCTGTGTTTTTCAAACCCTCGCTCAGCCCCTCACCGCGTGGGTTCGAATCCCGGCAGGGTCATTATTATTGACCCCATTGACCTAGAGGTTATAACCACTGACTTACTGTCACTGGGCTCTAACACTGGTTTGATACACAGTCTTGCAACTTAAATTTTGAATGTGTGGCGCCTTCATTAGCTGATTTGTAGCAGATCAGTGGTTTTATCCAGGTGCCTCAGGTGGCTCTGCCTTCCTTTTCAGGTAGTTGAGGCCTGCATTAAAACAAACATTTCAAATTGAGATTTTATTCTAGAATTTTTTTTGGGGAAAAATGAATTTAATTTCTGTATAAAATTGCTAATAATAGCATTTATTATGCCCCTCCAACTCCGTTGGGGGGCATATAGATTTTTGGTCTGTGCGTCTGTTCAAGTCACACCTCAATACTTCACTTTAAGTTTTTTTAAAAAAAAGAAACTAGATACATTTGATCTACAAATGTATTTAATATTTATGCAGATTTATGGCTATAACCTACATTTCATGATTGGATGAACATGGTAAAATGATTCTTCTGCCTTAGGTTTACCTTCCTGTTTCAGCTTTTTTTCTATGAAGATGATTTCACATCTTGATGAAACTATATTCACATTTTATACATCATGATAAAAATCTTTTTAATATTTATGCACATTTATAGCTGTGACCCATATTTCACGGTTTGATGAACTTTGTATATTTGGTTGTCTTGCATTTGTGTTTAAGCTTTTTTTTTCTATGAAGATGACTACATCTTCATGAAACTTGACATTCATGTACATAAAGACATGGATTATTTACCAGTAGTATTTATTTAATTTTATGGCTATGACTTGATTAAATTGGTTATTCTGTCCCAGGTTTACCTCTGTGTTAAAGCTTCTTTTTCTCTAAAGGTAGCTTCACATCAATATGAAACTTTGTAAAACTGTACATCATTTTATAACCTTTTAAAAATGCAAGCAAATATTTAGTTCTGACTTTATTGGCAGGGCATTAGTGTCTCACAGACACATTTTCTTGTTTTTATTCTCAATCAAATAGTGTTTTGAGTGAAGGAAAGTCTAAACTTGAGATGTGTTGTGAAACTTGGCAAAATGTGTGATTTCCTTGTCCTGTCTGACGGACAGTTGTTTTACAAAACTTAAATCAGTTTACAGGTACATCCTTGAATATTTAATCATACTCTAAAATAGCCTGTGGTGATAATAAATTGTATACACATGTGTACCTATGTATACCTGTTTGATATTTAAGGTCAAAGGTCTCATGTGCAGTGATGTCTGCACATTTGAACAGGAAGAGGAAGTAAAAATCTATTTAGAAAAAAAATAAATAAATAAGCTTTATGGTGTGATTTTTGACACCCATGATATTATGAACAAGTAAAAAGGACCTTGGTATTTACTGTTTAAATATCAATTGGAAAGCAAGTTCTTAAAACTTAAACTTGATGGCTCCTGGGTTGGACTAGTACCTTGTGACTGGGAAGGTCATGAATGATTCTTGCTTCCAATATGTAGTGATGTTCTGTACAAATACCTTGGGTTCCCCAATCATGTGGGCTACCACAGAACCCAAGGGCTGTATTTGCTGTGAAATATATCATTTTAATGACCATATAGTGGCAAGAGCGGAGAACTTTTTCTCTGTATAATAAGATCCTTGGATCCAAGAGCACTGCTTTCTACATTAAAGAAAAAGGAAACATTTCCTCAATATTTAAAGCACATTAGAGGAAAAAAGACATTGTAAAAACATTTTATCTATCTGGTCTAAACCCTTAACCCCATTTAAACTCATTTTGATGCATTCTAGGAAATGTCTTATCAGGGTGTTATCTGTTTTGTCCTACTATATTGTAACTCAAATTCTACGCGATGATGAAAATAAATCTATTATTTCATAATCAGTATTCACAAACTCATTAATTTGTTCAAAAGGAGCAAAAAAAAAAGAAAAAAAGATCATTGTCACGTGTATGCCAAAGTTGGAAACAATTTCTCAAAAAGCATGTATTTTGTCTACATAACATTAAACAGGAAATGAGAACAGTGATGTCAAGACCATTTTATATTACTCAAATGCTAGGGGTATTGCCCTTACTTCTCATGGTAGTTCTCAAAAGATGTTAAGTGCATGAAGGTTATTGACTTGAAAACCATGGAGACATGGAAAAGAAAGTACTGGTAGGTTTGTTACTATAATGGAAATACATAAACCTCTATGATTCAGACACTTTAATTAAATGCATGAGATGCTGTCTCAAGGTTTATTGTCATGGTTGCCAATTGAATGAATGAGCTTCAACCTGAAGGACACGATAACACAATTCACATCTCATTTTTTGTAACTCCTGTCAAATGTTTTGTAATGTTGATCTTATCAAAGAGTATAGCTTTATACGGGATGCTTGTTATTTCTTCACGCCCTATCAACATGCTTTATGATAGGCTTTTACCTTCACACTGGAGAGTTTAATTATCACCTTCATCTTGAAGAGTTTATTGAACTGTTATTAGTTTTGGATGTTAAGGGTAATCCCCACTAGACCTTAGCCCAAGTCTTAGCCCCATTTTCACTAACCCTATTCACCTCTGAGTAATATTTGAAAATTTGAATAAGAGAGGAGCACATTTCACTCTTAAATGCTTCACAAAGTGTTTAACGCTATACCCCATAAATATTCATGTACAATCTTAAAACTAGGTGACTATTTATTTACTTCAAACTTAAAATGGTATACATAACCTTGGATAGTTCATAGCTTTGCAGAATGTGTAGAATTATCTTAAGCTTAAAGACAGTATGAGCAAACATAGGAGACCCTGATCAGACATCTCCTCAATTCAGTCTATATGAAATAAAAGGTAAGGGAGATGAACGTGTTAACCCTTTCCCTTATAGAGGACACCATGAAAAGACCTATGCGAACAGCATAAAACCAGATCAGCCTGCGAGTAACTCGCAGGCTGATCAGGTTTTATGCTGTTCGCTGCTCCTCAGTGGTCTGGTAATGAGGATTTTACAATTAAATTTGGTAAGGTTTGAGTTTGGTTTTCTGCAGATCAGGCTTTATGTGGTACCTATTGAGTGCGTCAAAATGAGTCTATATGAGGGAAAGGGTTAAAGAACATGTAAATAGTTAACTTACTCAGACTTACGGCATTGGGTGAGAAATGAAATATTTAGATATAGAAAGATAGTGGAATGTGTTCATATTGGAATTATGTATAACATAGGGTGGCTCAAAGTAAATTGATAGATGGAATTGGGCTTAGGTCATTGTGTGGAATCAGGTACATGTAGCCCTGTGTGATTCTTCTTATTTCATAGTTGTGGGTAAAAAAAAAATCAAGATATATTTGTTAATTATAATTTGATAGTATATATTGCTTTTACTGTATTGATTTTAATTGGTCACTGTATGTTTGTTTTAAAATAACATTATATTGACGAAGCTAGATAAAATGATGTAAAATAAATAAATTATCAACATATTTCATCTAGTTGGGCATTTTGAAGATGCAGAAAAGAAACTAAGTATGTGTAGCATATTGTTTAAAAAGTCATTTTCTCATATTAACACAATTAAACAATTAAATAACAAACAAAACACTTATACTAGGTATAGGTAGAAAAAAAAACCCTGGTGTGTTTATACTAGTTTTCAATTACCTCAAACATGGCTATGAATTTTAATGGAACCTTTGAAGTAGATGGAAATATATGAAATGTGAATTTCAATTGTTTCATATATACCATATTAAGTTCAGTAAGCTTTTACTGATCCATATCTTTGATTATATTTTAATAAAATTGATGAAAATCAGTTTCAAAGTCATGAAAATCAGTAAAAATTCTGAGTTAACCTCCACTCCCCCCCCCCCCCACACACACACCTGAATAAATTTAATTATTTAAGTTCTATTAACTGTTAGAAAACAATAATGAAAGAACATTGGTTAAAATTTTATATTGATGAAATTATGTTATAAAACCCTTACTTTACTTTATAATCTGAATGAGTTTTCATTGTTTACTAAATGACAGAGATAAGGTCTGAAAATTGTCTACTGTCAGGATTAATCTCAGAAACTATTGATCCTCAATGACCACTTTACCACTAAACCATTTCCACTAGAACTTCTCTTTTATCTGATGGTCGTAACTTTGAAAATCTTTCCATTGATATCCATTTCAGTTGAAATGCTACAAAATATTGGCAGCATCTGAGGAACTATCTGTTAGCTTCAGCAATATTAAAATTTGGTTAATTATTCTTCCGCATGTAAATATGACATGTTGTTTTAGTCAGAGTTGTCTATCTGTTTGTCTGTCTGTCCGTCTGTCTGTCTCACAGTCACATATTTTGTTCGGAAGATAACTCATCTTCTACTTATGCTGTTGGAGTGAAATTTCATCCATGGAAAGAACTGATTGAAAGGAAGCGTCATGCACATGGTCTATAATTCTTTCATCAGTATTTTTGGAGTTATTTCCTGTTATCACAATTTCACATACTACTCATGCACAAAATTCATTTATGGAAAGAAACTGATATTTTATGCTCTTACTTACTTAATAGTAATCATTTCCTTTGAATTTACCAACCAATGTTGTTGATTTAGTGCTAATATGTCAGAACATTACTATTCCCTGATGGGCTTAAATCCATTGTGATATATACTACCATAGAAATCTGCTGCCATTAAAGATCAATATTTATCTCACCATTTCAGTTTGGGATGAAAACAGAGATCAAGTTCATGGAAATGGAGAAATGGCTGGAGACACACTGTCCACATATGTTCTGTGGTGTCCATAACTGGGTGTACACCATCCTCACCGGCTCAAAAATGCCCTCTGAACTGGTTAGTTTGATTTGTACCTTTAGTCTGGTTGAGGTTAAAAGCCTTGATAAATCTTAAATGTTTAAATATATAGTTAATATAGGGTGACATGTTATCAATTTTTGCACTGATTCCTAACCCATCTGTACCAATTCTGTCACCAAAATTAAGATAAATCTTTTATGATCTTGATATGTTATTTGAAGTTATGCTCTCTACTTGTCATTCATTATATGTGTTGGGTAGTTTCAGGACCAGATCTGTACTTTATGTGTCTAGTGCTATTTGGTCACTGTTTCAGGAAAAGCACCATGCTTTGTGGTGGTACTTACAATATCATATGCTGTCTTAGTCTCAAATGACTAAAATGCTGTTAGCAGGAAGTAACATTTCTTAAGACAAACATTTAGTTCCCTTCGATTGCTCAATTTACAAAGGATGGACTGATCTGCTATTTCAGGAAACCGCCCCAGTCCCACTGCTGGAGAAGTTTATAACCAGTCAACACTGTATGAGCCTTGGCGTCCTGTGGTTGCTATCAGCAACCCTGCCCTACATGTACACACATACTGAGAAGGAAGGGGAAAATTCACCAACAACTTCATCTGGCACGAAAAATCCCCTTCTGAGCTCATATCAATTTCTCATGAAATTAGTAAGTTTTGTGAGATCTTTTCATTGGTATCAGTAGGTTTCTAGTTATCTTTCAATCTCCAATGCAGTGATCTTTTTTTACAAGAGAATATTTTGTCTGCTGAAAGCCAGAAGGGGTTATCAGCATATGTAAAAAGAAGGCTGATAGCCCCTTCTGGCTTTCAATGGACAATTTCTGCTATCACAAAGGAAAAGTATCAAAATTACAGTCATAGAAGATTTTTGAGAGATAATTTTTTCCTTTTTTCATACACTCATTGAGTTACAAGACATATAATTGATTCACCTCCGGCAGCTGGGTGGGTGGAGTCCACTGAAGTTGTCCGCTCTGTAACAAACGTGAACCAATCTTTACCAAACATGGTCACAATATATAATGATGGGCACAATATCTGGGCCAAGATCGATAACAAGCCAGAATGTCTTAGACACTCCAGATTTACAGCCCTTTAGTTGGTGAAAAATTGCAAATTTACAGTGTCTAACACTGACAAATACCAGACTCTGTCAAAATGTGTATAGACCATTTTACCATGGGTTTGTTGATTTAAAATGACCAATCAGTGACTGGTGAAAATCTCCAATGTAAGTTTATTTCCTGTTGAACAATGTGTGTACTTATACACAAGTATGTAGATTCAGTGTGTGGGGAGTGCTCGTTGATCTATAAAGGTTTACATCTCAATTTGGAGTGAAATGACACAATATCTTGACCAAGTTTGGTGAACAGCCAGAATGTCCCAGACACTGACTTCAGAAATTCAGCGATGATTCTTTATTGATATAAATATTAAAAATAAACAATGAATATTTATCAATGTTTGACATTTACATGTGTTGTAAGGGAAGTAACTCCTGATTCATAGGAAAGTCAGCAAAATGAAACAATGGATTTTTTCTTGCCATGCTGATTGTTTAGAATTCAAGTTAAAATAATGTATTAAGCAAACTGAGGAGACATTGATCTGGACCTCCCCTGTTTCCAAAGGCATCAAAACATATTTCTATGTAAAGTTAAGGGTTAAACACCTGACTGTTGCAGTTACTACTTTGGATGTCTTTTTCACAAGAAAATCTAATAAACTGATATATTTCAATATGGTTTCATGTTTTAAACCAGCCACATTTTCTGAGATAATTTGTCATTTTATTCTTGTGAATTTTTGTTGTTGTGTGTCACCTGCTGTAAGTAGAGATGACACATAGGGATCACTTTTTTGTCGTCTGTTTGTCAGTCAGTCTGTCCCTCCGTCTGTGTGTTTGTCCGTCCGTCACACTTTTTCAATCACGCTTCAGTAGGTAACACATGTGTTCCAAAGAACACTCATGTTTTGTAGATGTTGTCATTTTGTTCAATTCATAATAATGATTAATTGTGGAGATCTGTTTAAAAGTCACTTTTAATCTTTGCACATTTATTGAGATGTTACTTTTCCCTCCCACGTGAAGGCGCGATTAAACAGGTGTCAGAGCTGGACTTTACTGTATGACAGTGACCAACATGGACTGTCCATGAACAGGTCAGTATGGGTAATCTCTTATTGTCCAGGTTGTTCTGTCTGTATGTCTTCAAGCAAGTCAGCCTGTCTTGCCATTTGTCTATATCTCTTCCTGAATTTATATATGCCCTATGGGTCCTATTATGCTATATCCACAGTTGCCCGTCTGTCTGTCCATCTTTTGTGCTCACATGAAATTTTCAGAATGATGGCCCTTTGTCCCTTTTTTTTAAATACAGTTCTGTGAACAAATCAACCGGAGAGATTTGGTTCAGATTCTGCACCCACAATACTTGCCTTTATATGTAGTTGTATGTGAGGACTGGATTTTGTGCTCACAATAACCATTTAATATTATGGCCCTCAGTTACTTTTTCTTATATATTATGTAAGCACAGGTCCTCTTACACAACTGGAGGGTTTTTGTTCAAACATATCAACAATACTTGCCTTTTTATGGATTTTGTGCTCACATGAAACTTTTAAAAATTGTGGCTCATTGTTACTTTTTCTTACATAAAGTTATGTAAGTGCAACTTCTCTTTACTGCAGGGATTTGTATTCATATTAGAAGTTAAGGCCATTTGTCGCTTTTACCTATACAGAAAACCAAATACGTACCTTAACCCTTTCCCTCATATAGACTCATTTTGACGCACTCAATAGGTACCACATAAAGCCTGATCTGCAGAAAACCACAGTTAAACCTTACCAAATTTAATTACAAAATCCTCATTTCCAGACCACTGAGGAGCAGTGAACAGCATAAAACCTGATCAGCCTGCGAGTTACTCTCAGGCTGATCTGGTTTTATGCTGTTCGCATAGGTCTTTTCATGGTGTCCTCTATGAGGGAAAGGGTTAAATACAAAGGACCTTAAACACTATGATGAATCTTCATTGTATTATTGAATAAAAGCAGTCTAATTTGAGTGTTGATCACCATCAGTAATAGTTCTAGTTCCGTCTTCAGATTCTCTCACCATGTTACCTCGTACCGGGACGCCACGCTGATGCTGCTGTCGTTTGAGGGTAGAAACACATACTGTCTAGCCATGGACACACCCTGGAGGTGGGTATGGGCATAGTACAGGTAGAAGGAAGTATTTTTGGTATTAATTTACAGGTTAGTGGTACATGTACTGGCTTTTGACCAATGTAAACCGGGTTTGATCTCACACTGGTTTGATATTGAAAGGATATTCGGTGGCCTGTTAAGACATGTAGGTTTTCTCTTGGTACACAGTACGCCTACTGAAAGGACCACACAAACGCCACCTGCAATGACTACTAGAAGGTTTTCATAAGCGAAATAAATATTTATATTCACAAATAAACCCAAAAGTTCTCTTGTAAACAAGGTCAACCATTCATCACATGGTATCCTGGTATATATAGCTATTGGATAATTTGATAATGCAATTTGAATATTTGAGAAAATATAGGAAATGTCTGTAATTGAACACAGTAGAAACAACTAGAGACAAGCATATCAATACAGTTATAGTAAACTCATTATTGTTCATTGTGGGTTAATAGTTCTTTATTTTGTGTACATGTATATTTTCTCTTTTTAAACAGATTTATGAGGCTACACTTTGCCTTGAACCTAATGCCAGCAAAAACTGATGTTTTTATCATCATGTACTTACCACATTTTTTTACACGTTCCAGTCATACTGATTTTCTTGTAAGACAGAGGATAATGAAATCTGTTTCAATAGTCATCTGTACTTAGCCACCAATCTGTTAACAATGGTCAGCATTTACATTCAAGGAAGAACACTTTATCATACTTTTTACCCTCCATTCAACAGCCTCCTTCTAAATGGTCCCCTTTTTTGTTCTCATAACAGACAGCTTATGACAGGTTGACTATGTATCTAGTTTTATCTAGCAGTGCTGTATTGTTCCAGGGACGGATCTTCGAAGTATGGACGAGAGAATACGGTATTGATACAGCTGACCCCTGTATACAGGATAGTCCAAGGTTAGTCCTTGGCCGCTTGGATGCACCTTTCCTGGTCTTAGCTGTAAATAGTTAAGTCAGTCATTAGATCTGAGATTACAGTAACTTGGACAAAGCTATGTCTGGGGGTACTCTTGATCTTTAATAACGAAGTTTTTATATACCTGGATGTATTATGGTATGGCGTTGTCCGTCTGTCTGTCTTTGTGTCTGCCTGTCCATAGACATTTCATTTCCATGCCATAACTTTAAAAAGACTTCATGTATTGAATTTAGTATGCAAGTATATAAAATCACAAAATAAGTCAAGTACAAATTTGGTTACAATCCACCAAAATGTGAAAGGGTTTTGCTCCTTTAAGTGAAATGACCATTGCTGTGCAATAACTTTTGAAAGACTTTAGGTATCATATAATAACAAAATATAGGTCAAGTTTGATTTTGGTTGCAATCCACTGATATGTTACATAGTTATGCACCCTTTACAGGCAAAATTTATGTGAACAGACTGTTTACAAGCAATAATTTTTAAAAGACTTCATGTATTTAATTCATATTTGATATTCAAGTATATAACAAAGTACAGGTCAGGTTTGATTTTGGTCACATTCCACTAATTCATTATAGAGTTAATAATATCACAATTTATGACATTTGAAACAAAAACAAATCTGCTTCCTCATAATAAAAACAGTATTTTGATGAAATATATATGAAGACTATATACTATTATACCGGCACATGAACTTGCCTTTTGTTGTATATTGCCCCCGCCTCAGGGGTGCTCATGTTTATAGATCACATGATTGTCAAGTGTAGATAATGTGATGATTTAATTTGAATATTTCTGTAAACATTGGAAAGGTCCATTTAACATGTTGTTATGTACTGCAGCGGGTGGTCCTATCGTACTGTGGAATCAGCTGGATAGGAATCTCCCAAAGGGAATACAGATTGGGCAGGCAGGCAAGTCTACAGTTCTCAGTATACCACAAGACTTTGACAGGTTGAATCACTATGGTGTGGAGTGTGAACTTCATAAGGTTGAGGTGAGTGATGAAGTACACTGTAATGAGCTCCCTGGAATAACGATGTTCTCAATATAATCTGGGGTGTTCTGAGTGAATTGCGATTTAAAATTACATTACATTAAAGATCGAGACCTGTTTGATATTTTGACATAGCATATTATTAAGTGATCTTCAGTGATCATTTTATTGACAAAAAAACATTAAATACTGGTACATGTATTTAATTCACAGTACTGATACATTGTATAATGCTTATTTTTTTAAAGCATGTGCCAAAATCTTTGCTACATGTATATTTCCACAAAGTAGGGGCTATGAAAGAAATATCTGCATTGCATCCTGTTTTGTAACATATCGGTGTAGTTTTATTGTGTCACTTGCTGCAAGCCGTCTGTCTGTCTGTCACACTTTTCCCATCAAACTTTAGCAGGTGACACACATGTTCCAGAGAACACTCTTGTATCATTAAATGATAACTTGTGTCTTGTTTTAAAGCTGACACATAGCAAATTGTCTGGTAATCTAAGTATGGTCCAGTGTAATGCAGGATTTTGATGTGGACCCCCCAGTATTTTAGTATTATAATGGAACTAGATGGGACTTGTATATTGTGTAGATGTGGGGGTGCGGAGGACGGGATGCCGAGGAGGTACAGACGAAACAGAAGCAGTGGGAGAGGAAGGAAGTAGAGAAGGCCAAAACCAGGAAGGTGGGAACTCATTGATTTCACTATAATTATATGATTTCTTAAGAATCAGGTTGAATTTTGTTTATACTGTGTTTATAAATTTAACCTATATTTGTTTGCAAGATTTAGAAAAGGATATATCTTATGAAAATTAACCGATTGTAGAATTGTCTTAACATGCATATCCACAGTTGTGCAACCACAAACCTAATCAACACAGTTACATCTGGCAACATTCCATGCACTTCAGTTTCATTTAGTTCTTTTAAACTATCCCAACAAATTCTTTGGTTAAAGTAGATTTGGCAGTTGATCATTTGCTTGTAGATTAATGGAGGTGATCTTCTGGAGTGGCATGTAGGAGGAATAGAGAGTAGCCGTAGGGAACCTTATTGGCCAATTAGGTGACAAAATACCTCTTACAGAAGTTGATGGACTGACCAAATATTAAAATTATGGTGTGAAAATCTGCACTGGATATTCAGCAAATGTTTAAGAAAGAAAATTAGAGAAATATTTGCCTTGATGAAAACAAGATTTGTACCAGTGACAGGAAGATTGGAGATCTCTTGAAGAACATTGCCCATGACTTGAATCCATTTGCTTGGTTTCATATTTGATAAAGTTGCCTGATGTTGAAGTTTGAAACAATGTCTTAGAATATTGTCTGTAAACTTCTGTGACTGAGGGAAAAATCGTCTTATGAGACTGGGGAAGGTCGGCAGGCAGGCAGACGGTTGGGCATCAAACTTTTCCTCCTAGTGCATCGCCGCCTACATTTCTTAACAGATTTTGACCAAAATTTCACAGGATTATTGTCATGAACTGCCCAGCGCATAATGTTGGGAATTTGTGATTCAAACATTTTGACAGAGTTCTGCCCCTTTTTGAATTTTTTATTGTCCAAAATATCTTCTGGCAAACAAATCCTCCTTCATTGTGTATTAGCGGCAGCCTTATCGCTGCAGGTGTTAATCCTGTCCCCTTGCCACTTCATAACCTGTTTTGACATGGATGATCGCCGTGATCACGGATGAGCCTTTGATTACACATGTCGCATTGTTTGTAGAGGATATCATTGTTCTAGAGAGTAAGTAATGGGTTGCAACATCAGTAGACCTGTGAACAACGTGCCTTTAATAACATATAGTCAAATTGTTTGTCAGTGTGACGGTCAGTCTGTATTCGTTTTTGCACAACTGAACATCTGACATTCTATCCCATCCGTTTCAAGTAGCCCGACTTTTATACCTACCCGGAAGTTGTATATACATGTAACATCTGCATAGTGAAATAGTATGGTAAATAAAGAAAAAACATGTACATTTAAACAGGTAAATCACATGGTATATGCAAAAAATCACAAATACAAAATATGAAATATGATCAATTAGTGTCTACATGTATATGAAACTTGGTTTTACCAACTTCCTCACTAAGCAAGTGGGTGGAGTACAGCGAGATATGCCGAAAGGATTTGCACTTTAATGCGGAAAACTAGATAAATCAGCAGAAACGTGATTTACAAACTCTGCTGTTGTATAGAGAGTTGACTATATATTGATATAAACTTGTGACCAACATGACCATTCATCAACATTCACACACTCATACATGACACTGGGCAGTTGTGTAGATGCTACACAGCTACAGGACAAAAAACAACTACTGTAGATATACATATAAAAGCAGGCAAGCATAGCAGTAGCGAAACTTATTATTTATTATTTAAACTGTATGGATAAAATATAGCATGGGTTACATGACTGTTTAATTGTACTTTCAGCTTCACCTAGATGTCAACTGGGATGAGAACCCGGACAAAGCCATCTTGTCGTGGGGTGGAGTGGAAGTCAATCACCAATATTCCGGTAATGGTGGCATGTGATAAAGTCTCAGAGCTCCTTCTCTATTGTGGCCAATCAGCATAGAGATGACAAAATGATCTGTGAAATCCTTGGTAATTGCTTGCCAATCAAAAATGAGGTAACAGATATTTGAAGTAGTGGCCAATGAGCAAAGAGATGACAAATACAACTTTGAAGTCCTTTTCCCTTAGTATCCAGTGAGAAAGATGTGTGTGGGTGGGGTGACATATAAATCAGTAATTGTTTCAACAAATTGCAACAAATCAGCAAATATATGACAAAATTTGTGTTGAAATTACTGATTAGTGGGAGCAAAGAAATCATTTAAATAAAAGGGATTTATTGTAAAAATGACAATCTCCGAGATGCATTTATATATGTGGTTGAAGAGATGCTGAGGTATGTGGTATATTGCTACAATTGTTAAATATTGATGAATTATCTCATTCATGCGTGGCTGCTCTAAATTTTGTAGATATTGAATTATTTTAATTTTTCTATTCAGCTCATTTCTGTTTAATACTTGATACTTTTCAGAGAGAATTCATTGACAATATATAGCGTCTCAAGATACTGTTTTTGTAGACAATTCAGTGACAAAATTAGCCATGCAAGTTAAAAGATATTTGTTTGTTAATTTACTTAATCTATAGCGGTATGTATTTGGATTCATCTGTTACAAAATCAAAAAGAATGTTTTGCTTAATATCAAAATTTTTCATTTATTTATTAAATTGAAAATCATATAGAAAGTCAGATAAAAAAAAAGTCATGTAGAGATAACATTTTGTGATATATTTTTTGTGTAAAACATACTGTAACAAAGATTTCATTATTTTGATTTGTTTTCCATTCTGATACAACACAAAGACTTCTTGCTTTAACATGTGGGAAATATGAACTCATTTATGTGAACATTTTAGATAAGACTTCAAAATGATACATACATTTGATTAATAGGGGAAAAATCAAGACAGTACATGTTTATACTGTTTATATAATTTAGGAAGTCATGGGCTGAATTGAATGATTCATATCAGGAATATGCATGGAAGGCAATGTGATAATACATAACAGTTTATTGAATAATCCATGGCAAGAATATGCATATAATAATGACAGGAAATGGAATATTTCCTGACAGTATTTTGAATAATCCATGGCAGGAATATGTATATATAATGGCAGGAAATGGAATATTTCCTGACAGTATTTTGAATAATCCATGGCAAGAATATGCATATATAATGGCAGTAAATTGAATGATTCATAAGAGTAGCATCAGCTCCTAGTCAGTCATTGTAAATAATATGAGAAACTGAAAAGTAATGTTTAAATTGGGCATTTTTGATTGCTAAGTCCAAGTCTTTCCGTAGTCTTTGTAGAAAGTGTTGTTTTTGTTTACTCATTTAGATTCATATCTTCTGTTATTGTTAAGCCATATTTGTAAGTAGTTGTATGATTTTTATAACACAACATTCCCTTGTTGATACAGAAAAGTACATGTATATGTATGTGAATTAGAGGTAAATGAGATGTGTATCAAAATTCTCATCAATTAAAAACCAATTAAGATTCATATACATGTATATGTGTGTGTGTGTGTGTGTGTGTGTGTATTAAGTTTGACTGTTTTATATTTATATTTTCAAGATTTTCTATTTTGTATTTACTGTTAGTGAGGCAGATCTGACAAAACTTCCAGAATGTTTAATGAGGCTCTTGTTTTCTCCCAGCCTCACTTTGTAGTAGTTGACAACGGGGTTGTATTTCAAAGTAATTCAATTCATAAAAATAACTTAAAGAATACTCATATATCATGTGTAACCACTAATTTTCAAAGAAATATGCATGGATGGTAACAATGAACTGTTATATATTGTAAAAGAACCATATCAAATACATTTATATCAAGACTTGTTTGTCAGTGCATTATTGATACTACCTTTTATTAACCATTTCTCTAACTTTACAAGATGAATACCAGTAATTAAAGTGGAGACTTTTCTTTATCCCAT
>CM037786.1:57530934-57572930 GCA_021229015.1 Solen grandis | reverse complement strand
TTTGTTTTTTGACTCTAGCTCTTATGTTATGAGCAATTTATTTAAACTTTAAAAAATGTTTATAACCATAAAATCTCGGCCAAGTTCGATTATGGCTGATATCGGAACATTAGGTCAGGAGTTATCCCCCTTTTTAAAATTCAAAAAAGCCCGATTTCACATTGTTTGCACTCTAGCATCTTCATTTCATGAGCAATTATCTTCAAACTTAATAACATTTTTTTATAACCATAAAATCTCGACCAAGTTCGATTAGGGCTGATATCATACCATTAGGTCAGGAGTTATGCCCCTTTTAAAATTTCAAAAAAGCCAGATTTCACATTGTTTGCACTCTAGCATCTTCATTTCTTAAGCAATTGCATTCAAACTTAATGACATTGTTTATAACCAAAAAAATCTTAGCCAAGTTTGATTTTGGCTGATATCGACCATTAGGTCGGGAGGGTCATTTGGGGTCAAAAAGTAGGTTGTCCCCCCCCCCCCCCCAAAAAAAAAAAAAAATTCTGGGTCCACACATCTACGATTTGTCTTCATCATATCAACAAAATGCTTTTGTTTTTATTTCACAGATGTTGCGTATACTTCCTTGCCAGCGGATGTTTTCAACGTGTTGGCCAACATGCTTAAAAGAATTGCACCTTTTTCAATTATTATGCTGGATGGATATTTTACCTGTTTCAGTCTAGAAGACCAACCTTAATGGTCCTGATGAAGTTAAGGTTAAACTAAAGGACTTAGATTTAGCAGAGAGATTCAATACAAGCGGGGCAACTGTGTCAAATGTTATCAACACTTACATTTCTGTGCTGTATGAAATTTTATATGTGGTGTCTTAAAACCTGTTGGTATCCCTAGTCGTTAAAGTAAGGGGGTCTATCCAAAAATCTTTTGAAGACTTTAGTTCTGCCAGGATAGCTATGGATGCTACAGAGGTCTTTCAAGATGTTCCATTGACATGAACTGTCAGTCTCTTTCGACAGTAACACAAAAGTAGGCATACTGTAAAAGCCTGTTTCCCTGTGCCCGCTCCTAATCACCCATTATATATTGTTCTAATTGAAATCCAGGGTCAACATCAGATGCAGCCATTGTAGAACACTCTAGTTACTTGACCAGTTACAGCCAGGCGAAAAGATATTGGCTGACAAAGGTTTCAATATATTGACAAACTGCCTGCTGGCGTTTCACTAAATATTCCTCCTTTCATGTCAAGCAAAGGCCCTTTTTACCAAAGAGGAGGCAAACTTTGTTTTAGGATTGGGAAGAATAGATTCATTTTTGAGCAAACTAATGAACGTATAAAGAAAAAATGATTTTAAAGTCACAACCTGCCCAATACAGGCATTTATCAACAAAACTTTTTCGGGTTTTGGGCTGCTGTCTTGTAAATCTTCAAGCACCATTGTTAAGGAAATTGCAGAAAATATGAAATTGTCCCAGACTTAAAAGTGTAAAAAAAAATCTTAAATACCCCACTTTGAGAACAAAGTTTGTTGAGTAAACCTGGTACTTTTATAATATCCAATTCACGGATTTCAGTTATTTTTAAAAACGTGTAATTGAGACAGATATAGTGCTGCCACTTTGCAGTATTTACTTCAAAAACAGCAGGATACTGTACACAGTATTAATCCTGACACTGGGTCAACCATTTTTTGGATATACCGGAAACCTTTAAATGGTTTTTACGCCATTCAAAGGAACAAAACCATACCACTTTACCAGTTTGAAAATATTAATCCTTTTAATTTTTTTTTTTTTTAAATTCTTAGCAGCACAGAAATGTTTTTTTTGTTTGTTGGATTTAATTCCCCCAACAGTATTTCAGTAATTTGGAGACAATGTCTATTTGAGACAGATATAGTGCTGCCACACGCAGTATCAGCCGTAGACCCTGTGGCATGACGCCACACCCCCACACCTTTTCCTTACACCAGGCAAACTACCCTTAAAAGCTGATGCCAAGCAAGGAGCTATAACAGTAGTATAACTGTCAGTACCATTTTTATAAATTTTTGGTATGTCTGGCTGGGGATCGAACCAACGACCTCCTGCCTCCACAGTGGATTTCTCTAACCACTTGGCCAACTGGTAGGGGCAAAAAGGAAATATTTAAAATTCATTCTTTGTAAAAGCAGGTCCGAAATAAAGGCCCGTAAGCATCACTGTAAACATGGAGTTTTGTAAGAACAAATTGACTTTTAAAAAATTATTCTCATATTATTTTTTGGCCTATTTTCACTTTTGTTTCTCTGGCTTGATAACTTAGTATTCCAAAACCAATGTACTTAAGCATTTTTTTTCAAAAGTACATTATCTTTACTTTAAGCATTTTTCTTTCAGAGTGCATTTGATACTTTACTTTTGCAATAATTGCCACGCTATCATTTTGGTGTGCAATAATCAAAAAATTTTAATGTTAAAAGATTCCAATACTGTCAAACAGAAATCTTCGCTATCCTTGTTTGTTTCGCATACTTGACTAAATTCAAAGTTTGAGATTTGATACCCATTTTTGACAAAGATTTTTCAAGACCTTCCCAGGTGCAAATAGGCCTTATACACCTTTTGCAAAATAAATTGAAAAATGTTCTCAAACTTACAATGTCATTGTGATTAAAGAACTTTTGTTTGTTTCTGTCACTTATCACCCAAACATCACAAAAGAAACTATTAAGTGTTCAAACAATATTTTAAGTGCCATTTTCCCTTAATAAAATTCAAATTTGTTCATAATAAAATTTGAAAAATGTGGAATGGATAAAAATTTTGCAAACAATGAAAGTTTCCCTTTTTAAGGGTGTCAAAATGCATCTGTATGAGGTAAAGGGTTAAATCCCCCACATATTTAGAATCTTAGGGCACTAAATATAAAGTCCCCATCTTCCGTCAGATTGAGGCAAACTATGTACATTTCTCGCTACCAAAAGTCAGATTTTGAAAAACATCACAAATATTTTAGTATCAGTCTAGTTTCACATATTGTTGGAACATCTTGATTGGATACATTCTGAAGGAGTTGGGCCCTTGCTTGTATTTATTTAGCATAAATTGTTACACAATATTACATGTATCTCAGTTAACCATTTGTTGGATTTATATTAATTTCATATAGATGAAAGTATCAGTATAATTTTGTATATTGTTGACACATCTTGGCACATCAAATTCCACATATTGTTCGCTAGTCATGTAAATGAGTTATGGTACTTTTGATATACATTTTTTGTTAAATTTATTCTAATATTTTGTCTACACTGTTTCTCGGCTACAGTTAAGGCTGATTTTAATTTTTACATTAGTGTATTTTGTAACTACCCTTGATTAGATATTCAGTATAATTACAAAGCCCACAAGTGCATATATTAGGTGTGTTCATGCTTGCATCAATTTTCATTGATGTATGGCCTTTTGTTATTTTTCTGTTGAACTGTTTTTAGCTCACCTGAGCACAACGTGCTCATGGTGAGCTTTTGTGATCGCCTTTTGTCTGTCGTCCGGCGTGCATGCGTGCGTCCGTCGTCAACAATTTTCTTTAAACAATATCTCCTTCTAAACTACTCACTGGATTTTGATAAAACTTCACAGGAATGTTCATTATGGGGCCCTTTACCAAAGTTGTTAAAATTATTTTGATTGGTCAAAAATCTAGGTCACAGGAGCTAAAAAAAGATTTTAAAAGTGAAAATTTTAAAAATCTTCTTTTCTCTCCGAAACCACAAGGCCTAGCCTTTTGGTTTTTAAGTATGTAGCATGATCTTATGACTCTCTACCAAGATTGTTCAAATTATGATGCTGGGGTCAAAATTGACCCCGCCCCAGGGGTCACTTGATTTAACATAGGCTAATATAGGAAAAACTTAAAATCTTCTCCGAAACCACAAGGCCTAGCTTTTGATTTTTGGTATGTAGCATGATCTATGACTCTCTACCAAGATTGTTCAAATTATGACCCTGGAGTCAAAATTGGCCCTGCCACAGGGGTCACTTGATTTAACATAGGCTAATATAGGAAAAAAAATCTTCTTCTCCGAAACCACAAGTCCTAGCCTTTTGATTTTTAGCTCACCTGAGCACGTGTGCTCAGGATGAGGTTTTAGGATCGATGAATGTCTGTCGTCCGTCCGTCCGTCCGTCTGTCCATCCGTCCATCTCTCCGTCCGTCCGTCCGTCGTCCGTCATCCACAATTTGTTCGTTTGCACTCTAGCATCTTCATGTTATGAGCAATTATCTTCAAACTTAATAACATTGTTTATAACCATAAAATCTCGGCCAAGTTCGATTATGGCTGATATCGGAACATTAGGTCAGGAGTTATGCCCCTTTTAAAATTCAAAAAAGCCAGATTTCACATTGTTTGCACTCTAGCATCTTCATTTCATGAGCAATTATCTTCAAACTTAATAACATTGTTTATAACCATAAAATCTCGACCAAGTTCGATTATGGCTGATATCATACCATTAGGTCAGGAGGGTCATTTGGGGTCAAAAAGTAGGTTGTCCCCCCCCCCCCACCCCAAAAAAAAAATTCTGGGTCCACACATCTACGATTTGTCTTCATCATATCAACAAAATGCTTTTGTTTTATTCACAGATGTTGCTGTATACTCCAACAACCATTGCCAGCGGATTTTCAACGTGTGGCCAACATGCTTAAAAGAATTGCACCTTTCAATTATTATGCTGGATGGATAGTTACCTGTTTCAGTCTAGAAGACCAACTCTTAATGGTCCTGATGAAGTTAAGGTTAAACTACAAGGACTTAGATTTAGCAGAGAGATTCAATACAAGCAGGGCAACTGTGTCAAATGTTATCAACACTTACATTTCTGTGCTGTATGAAATTTTATATGATGGTGTCTTGAAAGCTGTTGGTATCCCTAGTCAGTTGAAATGTAAGGGGTCTATGCCAAAATCTTTTGAAGACTTTAGTTCTGCCAGGATAGCTATGGATGCTACAGAGGTCTTTCAAGATGTTCCCTCTGACATGAACTGTCAGTCTCTTCGTACAGTAACTACAAAAGTAGGCATACTGTCAAAGCCGTTACCTGTGTCGCTCCTAATGCAGCATTAGTATATTGTTCTAATTGTATCCAGGGTCAACATCAGATGCAGCCATTGTAGAACACTCTAGGTTACTTGACCAGTTACAGCCAGGCGACATGATATTGGCTGACAAAGGTTTCAATATATTTGACAAACTGCCTGCTGGCGTTTCACTAAATATTCCTCCTTTCATGTCAAGCAAAGGTCATTTTACCAAAGAGGAGGCAGAACTTTGTTTTAGGATTGGAAGAAGTAGGATTCATGTTGAGCAAACTAATGAACGTATAAAGAATAATGACATTTTAAGTCACATACCTGCCCAATACAGGCATTTATCAACAAAACTTTTTCAGGTTTGCTGCTGTCTTGTAAATCTTCAAGCACCATTGTTAAAGGAAATTGCAGATAAATATGAAATTGTCCAGACTTAAAAGTGTAAAAAAAAATCTTAAATATCTCACTTTGAGAACAAAGTTTGTTGAGTAAACCTGGTACATGTATAATATCCAATTCACGGTATTTCAGTTATTTTGAGACTGTGTACTTGAGACAGATATAGTGCTGCCACATTGCAGTATTACTTCAAAAACATGGCAGGATACTGTACACAGTCATATTATCCTGACACTGGGTCAACCAGTTTTGGATATACCGGTACCTTTAAATGGTTAGCGCCATTCAAAGGAACTATACCAATACCACTTTACCAGTTTGAGAATATTAATCCTTTTAATTTTTTTTTGTAATTCTTATGCAGCACAGAAATGTTATGTTTGTTTGTTGGATTTAATGTCCCGCCAACAGTATTTCAGTAATTTGGAGACAATGTCTATTTGAGACAGATATAGTGCTGCCACACTGCAGTATCATGCCGTAGACATGTGGCATGATGCCACACCCAGTCACATTTTCCTTACACCAGGCAAACTACCCTTATATGCTGAGTGCCAAGCAAGGGAGCTATAACAGTAGTATAACTGTCAGTACCATTTTTTATGAATTTGGTATGTCGTGGCTGGGGATCGAACCAACGACCTCCTGCTCCCACAGTGGATGCTCTAACCACTTGGCCAACTGGGTAGGTCAAAAAGGATAATATTTAAATATCATTCTTTGTAAAAGCATGGTCCGAAATAAAGGCTGTAAGCATCATCTGTAAA
The DNA here is from genome assembly GCA_021229015.1 of Solen grandis. Taxonomy (NCBI): domain Eukaryota; kingdom Metazoa; phylum Mollusca; class Bivalvia; order Adapedonta; family Solenidae; genus Solen; species Solen grandis. The sequence goes on along the minus strand of CM037786.1, from coordinate 57,566,717 downwards.
CATGGATGTTTTGTAAGAACAGAATTGACTGTTAAAACTTATTCTCATATTATTTTAGGCCTATTTTCACTTTTTGTTTTCTCTGGCTTGATAACTTATTGTATTCCAAAACCAATGTACTTAAGCATTTTTTTTTCAAATGTACATCTGATCTTTTACTTTAAGCATTTTTCTTTCAGATGTGCATTTGATACTTTACTTTTGCAATATTTGCAGCTGCTATCATTTTAGGTGTGGCAATAATCAGAAAAATATTTAATGTTAAAAGGATTTCCAATACTGTCAAACAGTAAAGTCTTCGCTATCTTGTTTGTTTCGCATACTTGACTATAAATATGGCCTATATGTCACCTTTTGCAAAATAAATTGAGGAAATGTTCTCAAACTTTACAATGTCATTGTGATTAAAGAACTTATTGTTTGTGCTTGTCACTTATCACCCAAACATTCACAAAAGAAACTATTAAGTGTTCAAACAATATTTTAAGTGCCATGTTTACCTTAATAACAAGTCATTTGTTCCATATAATTGGAAAAATGTGAATGTGATAAATTTGCATAACAATGAAATGTTCCTTGTTAAGGGTGTCAAAATGCATCTGTATGAGGTAAAGGGTTAATATACCCCCACATATTTAGAATCTGAGGGCACTATATATAGAAGTCGCATCTTTCCGTCAGATTGTAGGCAAACTATGTACTATTTCTCTGCTACCAAAACTCCAAAAGTCAGATTTTGATAAAACTTCACAATATTTTAGTATCATGTCTAGTTTCACATATTGTTGGAACATCTTGATTGGATACATTCTAAGGAGTTGTGGCCCTTCTTGTATTTATTTAGCATAAATTGTTCACACTATATACATGTATCTCAGTTACCATTTGTTGGATTTATATTTAACTTCATAGTAGATGGAAGTATCAGTATAATTTTGTACATTGTTGACACATCTTGGCACATCAAATTCCACATATTGTTCGCTAGTCATGTAAATGAGTTATGGTACTTTTGATATACATGTATTTTGTTAAATTTGTTCTATATATTTTGTCTACACTGTTTCTCGGCTACAGTTAAGGCTGATTTTAATTTTTACATTAGTGTATTTTGTAACTACCCTTGATTAGATATTCAGTAATAAGTACAAAGCCCACAAGTGCATATATTAGGTGTGTCATGCTTGCATCAATTTTCATTGATGTATGGCCTTTTGTTATTTTTCTGTAGAACTGTTTTTAGCTCACCTGAGCACAACGTGCTCATGGTGAGCTTTTGTGATCGCCTTTTGTCTGTCGTCCGTGCGTGCATGCGTGCGTCCGTCGTCAACAATTTCTTTAAACAATATCTCCTTCTAAACTACTCACTGGATTTTGATAAAACTTCACAGGAATGTTCATTATGGGGCCCTTTACCAAAGTTGTTAAAATTATTTTGATTGGTCAAAAATCTAGGTCACAGGAGCTAAAAATAGATTTTAAAAGTGAAAATTTTAAAAATCTTCTTCTCCGAAACCACAAGGCCTAGCCTTTTGATTTTTAGTATGTAGCATGATCTTATGACTCTCTACCAAGATTGTTCAAATTATGATACTGGGGTCAAAATTGACCCCCCCCAGGGGTCACTTGATTTAACATAGGCTAATATAGGAAAAAAAATCTTCTCCGAAACCACAAGGCCTAGCTTTTGATTTTTGGTAATCTTATGACTCTCTACCAAGATTGTTCAAATTATGACCCTGGAGTCAAAATTGGCCCTGCCACAGGGGTCACTTGATTTAACATAGGCTAATATAGGAAAAAAAATCTTCTTCTCCGAAACCACAAGTCCTAGCCTTTTGATTTTTAGCTCACCTGAGCACGTGTGCTCAGGATGAGCTTTTAGGATCGATGAATGTCTGTCGTCCGTCCGTCCGTCCGTCTGTCCGTCCGTCCATCTCTCCGTCCGTCCGTCCGTCGTCCGTCATCCACAATTTGTTCGTTTGCACTCTAGCATCTTCATGTTATGAGCAATTATCTTCAAACTTTAAAACAATGTTTATAACCATAAAATCTCGGCCAAGTTCGATTATGGCTGATATCGGAACATTAGGTCAGGAGTTATGCCCCTTTTAAAATTCAAAAAAGCCAGATTTCACATTGTTTGCACTCTAGCATCTTCATTTCATGAGCAATTATCTTCAAACTTAATAACATTGTTTATAACCATAAAATCTCGACCAAGTTCGATTATGGCTGATATCATACCATTAGGTCAGGAGTTATGCCCATTTAAAATTCAAAAAAGCCAGATTTCACATTGTTTCACTCTAGCATCTTCATTTCTTAAGCAATTGCATTCAAACTTAATGACATTGTTTATAACCAAAAAATCTTAGCCAAGTTTGATTTTGGCTGATATCGGACCATTAGGTCAGGAGGGTCATTTGGGGTCAAAAAGTAGGATGCATCAGATGCAGCCATTGTAGAACACTAGGTTACTTGACCAGTTACAGCCAGGCGACATGATATTGGCTGACAAAGGTTTCAATATATTTGACAAACTGCCTGCTGGCGTTTCACTAAATATTCCTCCTTTCATGTCAAGCAAAGGTCATTTTACCAAAGAGGAGGCAGAACTTTGTTTTAAGATTGGAAGAAATAGGATTCATGTTGAGCAAACTAATGAACGTATAAAGAATAATGACATTTTAAGTCACATACCTGCCCAATACAGGCATTTATCAACAAAACTTTTTCAGGTTTGCTGCTGTCTTGTAAATCTTCAAGCACCATTGTTAAAGGAAATTGCAGATAAATATGAAATTGTCCAGACTTAAAAGTGTAAAAAAAAATCTTAAATATCTCACTTTGAGAACAAAGTTTGTTGAGTAAACCTGGTACATGTATAATATCCAATTCACGGTATTTCAGTTATTTTGAGACTGTGTACTTGAGACAGATATAGTGCTGCCACATTGCAGTATTACTTCAAAAACATGGCAGGATACTGTACACAGTCATATTATCCTGACACTGGGTCAACCAGTTTTGGATATACCGGTACCTTTAAATGGTTAGCGCCATTCAAAGGAACTATACCAATACCACTTTACCAGTTTGAGAATATTAATCCTTTTAATTTTTTTTTTTGTAATTCTTATGCAGCACAGAAATGTTATGTTTGTTTGTTGGATTTAATGTCCCGCCAACAGTATTTCAGTAATTTGGAGACAATGTCTATTTGAGACAGATATAGTGCTGCCACACTGCAGTATCATGCCGTAGACATGTGGCATGATGCCACACCCAGTCACATTTTCCTTACACCAGGCAAACTACCCTTATATGCTGAGTGCCAAGCAAGGGAGCTATAACAGTAGTATAACTGTCCGTACCATTTTTTATGAATTTGGTATGTCGTGGCTGGGGATCGAACCAACGACCTCCTGCTCCCACAGTGGATGCTCTAACCACTTGGCCAACTGGGTAGGTCAAAAAGGATAATATTTAAATATCATTCTTTGTAAAAGCATGGTCCGAAATAAAGGCTGTAAGCATCATCTGTAAACATGGATGTTTTGTAAGAACAGAATTGACTGTTAAAACTTATTCTCATATTATTTTAGGCCTATTTTCACTTTTTGTTTTCTCTGGCTTGATAACTTATTGTATTCCAAAACCAATGTACTTAAGCATTTTTTTTTCAAATGTACATCTGATCTTTTACTTTAAGCATTTTTCTTTCAGATGTGCATTTGATACTTTACTTTTGCAATATTTGCAGCTGCTATCATTTTAGGTGTGGCAATAATCAGAAAAATATTTAATGTTAAAAGGATTTCCAATACTGTCAAACAGTAAAGTCTTCGCTATCTTGTTTGTTTCGCATACTTGACTATAGATTCAAAGTTTGTAGATTAGATACCCATTTTTGACAAAGATTTTTCAAGACCTTCCCAGGTGCAAATATGGCCTATATGTCACCTTTTGCAAAATAAATTGAGGAAATGTTCTCAAACTTTACAATGTCATTGTGATTAAAGAACTTATTGTTTGTGCTTGTCACTTATCACCCAAACATTCACAAAAGAAACTATTAAGTGTTCAAACAATATTTTAAGTGCCATGTTTACCTTAATAACAAGTCATTTGTTCCATATAATTGGAAAAATGTGAATGTGATAAATTTGCATAACAATGAAATGTTCCTTGTTAAGGGTGTCAAAATGCATCTGTATGAGGTAAAGGGTTAATATACCCCCACATATTTAGAATCTGAGGGCACTATATATAGAAGTCGCATCTTTCCGTCAGATTGTAGGCAAACTATGTACTATTTCTCTGCTACCAAAAGTCAGATTTTGATAAAACTTCACAATATTTTAGTATCATGTCTAGTTTCACATATTGTTGGAACATCTTGATTGGATACATTCTGAAGGAGTTGTGGCCCTTGCTTGTATTTATTTAGCATAAATTGTTCACACTATATACATGTATCTCAGTTACCATTTGTTGGATTTATATTTAATTTCATAGTAGATGAAAGTATCAGTATAATTTTGTACATTGTTGACACATCTTGGCACATCAAATTCCACATATTGTTCGCTAGTCATGTAAATGAGTTATGGTACTTTTGATATACATGTATTTTGTTAAATTTGTTCTATATATTTTGTCTACACTGTTTCTCGGCTACAGTTAAGGCTGATTTTAATTTTTACATTAGTGTATTTTGTAACTACCCTTGATTAGATATTCAGTAATAAGTACAAAGCCCACAAGTGCATATATTAGGTGTGTCATGCTTGCATCAATTTTCATTGATGTATGGCCTTTTGTTATTTTTCTGTAGAACTGTTTTTAGCTCACCTGAGCACAACGTGCTCATGGTGAGCTTTTGTGATCGCCTTTTGTCTGTCGTCCGTGCGTGCATGCGTGCGTCCGTCGTCAACAATTTCTTTAAACAATATCTCCTTCTAAACTACTCACTGGATTTTGATAAAACTTCACAGGAATGTTCATTATGGGGCCCTTTACCAAAGTTGTTAAAATTATTTTGATTGGTCAAAAATCTAGGTCACAGGAGCTAAAAATAGATTTTAAAAGTGAAAATTTTAAAAATCTTCTTCTCCGAAACCACAAGGCCTAGCCTTTTGATTTTAGTATGTAGCATGATCTTATGACTCTCTACCAAGATTGTTCAAATTATGATGCTGGGGTCAAAATTGGCCCTGCCACAGGGGTCACTTGATTTAACATAGGCTAATATAGGAAAAAAAATCTTCTTCTCCGAAACCACAAGTCCTAGCCTTTTGATTTTTAGCTCACCTGAGCACGTGTGCTCAGGATGAGCTTTTAGGATCGATGAATGTCTGTCGTCCGTCCGTCCGTCCGTCTGTCCGTCCGTCCATCTCTCCGTCCGTCCGTCCGTCGTCCGTCATCCACAATTTGTTCGTTTGCACTCTAGCATCTTCATGTTATGAGCAATTATCTTCAAACTTTAAAACAATGTTTATAACCATAAAATCTCGGCCAAGTTCGATTATGGCTGATATCGGAACATTAGGTCAGGAGTTATGCCCCTTTTAAAATTCAAAAAAGCCAGATTTCACATTGTTTGCACTCTAGCATCTTCATTTCTAGCAATTCTTCAAACTTAATAACATTGTTTATAACCATAAAATCTCGACCAAGTTCGATTATGGCTGATATCATACCATTAGGTCAGGAGTTATGCCCCTTTTAAAATTCAAAAAAGCCAGATTTCACATTGTTTGCACTCTAGCATCTTCATTTCTTAAGCAATTGCATTCAAACTTAATGACATTGTTTATAACCAAAAAATCTTAGCCAAGTTTGATTTTGGCTGATATCGGACCATTAGGTCAGGAGGGTCATTTGGGGTCAAAAAGTAGGATGCATCAGATGCAGCCATTGTAGAACACTAGGTTACTTGACCAGTTACAGCCAGGCGACATGATATTGGCTGACAAAGGTTTCAATATATTTGACAAACTGCCTGCTGGCGTTTCACTAAATATTCCTCCTTTCATGTCAAGCAAAGGTCATTTTACCAAAGAGGAGGCAGAACTTTGTTTTAAGATTGGAAGAAATAGGATTCATGTTGAGCAAACTAATGAACGTATAAAGAATAATGACATTTTAAGTCACATACCTGCCCAATACAGGCATTTATCAACAAAACTTTTTCAGGTTTGCTGCTGTCTTGTAAATCTTCAAGCACCATTGTTAAAGGAAATTGCAGATAAATATGAAATTGTCCAGACTTAAAAGTGTAAAAAAAAATCTTAAATATCTCACTTTGAGAACAAAGTTTGTTGAGTAAACCTGGTACATGTATAATATCCAATTCACGGTATTTCAGTTATTTTGAGACTGTGTACTTGAGACAGATATAGTGCTGCCACATTGCAGTATTACTTCAAAAACATGGCAGGATACTGTACACAGTCATATTATCCTGACACTGGGTCAACCAGTTTTGGATATACCGGTACCTTTAAATGGTTAGCGCCATTCAAAGGAACTATACCAATACCACTTTACCAGTTTGAGAATATTAATCCTTTTAATTTTTTTTTTTTGTAATTCTTATGCAGCACAGAAATGTTATGTTTGTTTGTTGGATTTAATGTCCCGCCAACAGTATTTCAGTAATTTGGAGACAATGTCTATTTGAGACAGATATAGTGCTGCCACACTGCAGTATCATGCCGTAGACATGTGGCATGATGCCACACCCAGTCACATTTTCCTTACACCAGGCAAACTACCCTTATATGCTGAGTGCCAAGCAAGGGAGCTATAACAGTAGTATAACTGTCAGTACCATTTTTTATGAATTTGGTATGTCGTGGCTGGGGATCGAACCAACGACCTCCTGCTCCCACAGTGGATGCTCTAACCACTTGGCCAACTGGGTAGGTCAAAAAGGATAATATTTAAATATCATTCTTTAAACATCTGTAAACATGGATGTTTTGTAAGAACAGAATTGACGGTTAAAACTTATTCTCATATATTTTAGGCCTATTTTCACTTTTTGTTTTCTCTGGCTTGATAACTTATTGTATTCCAAAACCAATGTACTTAAGCATTTTTTTTTCAAATGTACATCTGATCTTTTACTTTAAGCATTTTTCTTTCAGATGTGCATTTGATACTATACTTTTGCAATATTTGCAGCTGCTATCATTTTAGGTGTGGCAATAATCAGAAAAATATTTAATGTTAAAAGGATTTCCAATACTGTCAAACAGTAAAGTCTTCGCTATCTTGTTTGTTTCGCATACTTGACTATAGATTCAAAGTTTGTAGATTAGATACCCATTTTTGACAAAGATTTTTCAAGACCTTCCCAAGTGCAAATATGGCCTATATGTCACCTTTTGCAAAATAAATTGAGGAAATGTTCTCAAACTTTACAATGTCATTGTGATTAAAGAACTTATTGTTTGTGCTTGTCACTTATCACCCAAACATTCACAAAAGAAACTATTAAGTGTTCAAACAATATTTTAAGTGCCATGTTTACCTTAATAACAAGTCATTTGTTCCATATAATTGGAAAAATGTGAATGTGATAAATTTGCATAACAATGAAATGTTCCTTGTTAAGGGTGTCAAAATGCATCTGTATGAGGTAAAGGGTTAATATACCCCCACATATTTAGAATCTGAGGGCACTATATATAGAAGTCGCATCTTTCCGTCAGATTGTAGGCAAACTATGTACTATTTCTCTGCTACCAAAAGTCAGATTTTGATAAAACTTCACAATATTTTAGTATCATGTCTAGTTTCACATATTGTTGGAACATCTTGATTGGATACATTCTGAAGGAGTTGTGGCCCTTGCTTGTATTTATTTAGCATAAATTGTTCACACTATATACATGTATCTCAGTTACCATTTGTTGGATTTATATTTAATTTCATAGTAGATGAAAGTATCAGTATAATTTTGTACATTGTTGACACATCTTGGCACATCAAATTCCACATATTGTTCGCTAGTCATGTACATGAGTTATGGTACTTTTGATATACATGTATTTTGTTAAATTTATTCTATATATTTTGTCTACACTGTTTCTCGGCTACAGTTAAGGCTGATTTTAATTTTTACATTAGTGTATTTTGTAACTACCCTTGATTAGATATTCAGTAATAAGTACAAAGCCCACAAGTGCATATATTAGGTGTGTCATGCTTGCATCAATTTTCATTGATGTATGGCCTTTTGTTATTTTTCTGTAGAACTGTTTTTAGCTCACCTGAGCACAACGTGCTCATGGTGAGCTTTTGTGATCGCCTTTTGTCTGTCGTCCGTGCGTGCATGCGTGCGTCCGTCGTCAACAATTTCTTTAAACAATATCTCCTTCTAAACTACTCACTGGATTTTGATAAAACTTCACAGGAATGTTCATTATGGGGCCCTTTACCAAAGTTGTTAAAATTATTTTGATTGGTCAAAAATCTAGGTCACAGGAGCTAAAAATAGATTTTAAAAGTGAAAATTTTAAAAATCTTCTTCTCCGAAACCACAAGGCCTAGCCTTTTGATTTTTAGTATGTAGCATGATCTTATGACTCTCTACCAAGATTGTTCAAATTATGATACTGGGGTCAAAATTGACCCCGTCCCAGGGGTCACTTGATTTAACATAGGCTAATATAGGAAAACCGAAACCACAAGGCCTAGCTTTTGATTTTTGGTATGTAGCATGATCTTATGACTCTACATATATTTTGAGTCGTGAAGTCATATGACGTTATGTGACGTCATAAGCATACTTCTTAATTTTTATTTTAGGGCAATGATTTCGACATGATGCCAGTTGTTCAGAATAATGAATATTTCAGAGTTATGACAGTAAAGTATGCGCTTTTGAACAAACCATCTTCAGCACCCTATGACGTCATATGACGTCAGAGTTAAAAATAGTGAAAAATGGTATTCGCGCTCTACTGCCGCCATTTATGGTCGGATTTTCTTGTAATTTTCACAGATGGTACACCTTGAAACTAAGGTGTACATATCCTGCCAGCTTACCGAAATTCCGAAAAACCGAAGTTCTGTGGCTGAAGTAATATTCAAACATAGGACCAAAAATTTCATTTTTTGATTGAAGAGCTTCAGGATGAGATAGAAAGTTGAAACTTGCACAGTTTGCAGTTCTGCATTATTTCTACAAATATTTTGAATCGTGACGTCAGAGGACGTCATAAGAATACCACTTATTTTTAATTTGGGCAATGATTTCGACATGATGCCAGTTGTTCAGAATAATGAATATTTCAGAGTTATGACAGTAAAGTATGCGCTTTTGAACAAAAGCATCTTCAGCACCCTATGACGTCATATGACGTCAGAGCTAAAAATAGTGAAAAATGGTGTTCACGCTCTACAGCCGCCATTTATGGTCGGATTGTCTTCAAATTTTCACAGATGGTACATCTTGAAACTTAGGTGTGCATATCCTGTCAGCTAACCGAAATTCCGAAATACCGAAGTTCTGTGGCTGAAATAAGATTCGAACATAGGACCGAAAATTTCATTTTAGGATTAAAGAGCTTCAGGATGAGATAGAAAGTTGAAACTTACACAGTTTGCAGTTCTGCAGAATTTCTTAATATATTTTGAGTCGTGACGTCAAATGTCGTCATGTGATGTCATAAGCATACTTCTTAATTTTCATTTTAGGGCAATGATTTCGACATGATGCCAGTTGTTCAGAATAATGAAGATTTTAGAGTTATGACAGTAAAGTATGCGTTTTTGAACAAAAGCATCTTCATCACCTATGACGTCATGTGACGTCAGAGCTAAAAATATTGAACAATGGTGTTCGCGCTCTACTGCCGCCATTTATGGTCGGATTTTCTTGTAATTTTCACAGATGGTACACCTTGAAACTAAGGTGTACATATCCTGCCAGCTTACCGAAATTCCGAAAAACCGAAGTTCTGTGGCTGAAGTAATATTCGAACATAGGACCAAAAATTTCATTTTAGGATTGAAGAGCTTCAGGATGAGATAGAAAGTTGAAACTTGCACAGTTTGCAGTTCTGCATTATTTCTACAAATATTTTGAATCGTGACGTCAGAGGACGTCATAAGCATACCACTTATTTTTAATTTGGGGCAATGATTTCGACATGATGCCAGTTGTTCAGAATAATGAATATTTCAGAGTTATGACAGTAAAGTATGCGCTTTTGAACAAAAGCATCTTCAGCACCCTATGACGTCATATGACGTCAGAGCTAAAAATAGTGAAAAATGGTGTTCACGCTCTACAGCCGCCATTTATGATCAGATTTTCTTCAAATTTTTACAGATGGTACATCTTGAAACTAAGGTGTGAATATTTTGTCAGCTAACCTTAATTCCGAAAAACCGAAGTATTGTGGCTGAAGTAAGATTCGAACAAAGGACCAAAAATTTCATTTTAGGGCTAAAGAACTTCGGGATGAGATAGAAAGTTGAAACTTACACAGTTTGCAGTTCTGCAGAATTTTTAATTTTGTAAACGCTTATTTATAATATAATGTCAATTAATCAGCATGAACATGAAATACTACCAGAGGTGAGTCATTACATGAAACTTCTATCTCCTGCTTTTTGCATTAACACAGGTTACAGAAAGTCCTATCATTCGTTTAGACGAATGACATCTAGTTCTTCTTCTTCTTCTTCTTTTTTTCTTCCTCTTATATTTGTGTTAATTTCGAGGTGTTGCCATTGACTCAGAACAATGAAAATTTTATGGCATATATTTCAAACCATGAGCTTTCGGATGCAATGAATTTTATATTCATACGACGTCATATAACGTCAGATTTGACGTCGGGTGAAAAAGTTTGTACGCGGTCTACAGCCATTATTTCTGGATCGATTGTTATCAAAATTTCACAGAATGTGTATGTTAGGCTCTAGTTGTGCATCCCGGTGTCCGTTTTTCCAAATTTGAAAAGGCAAATGTTTTATGGCGAATCCAAGATTCGAACTTATGACGTCAAATTTCAAATGCGTATAAAATCGCTTCCAGAAAAGCTAGAAAGCTGAGATTTGGATTGAATATTTGTCTGTAGGTCTTCTTTACATTCTGAAAAGATGAACGCCATATGACGTCACATGACGTCATAATGCTATTAAAACTTTCGTATTAAAACTTAACGGTTTTTAATCCCTGTAGGCTTTATTTTTTGTATGATTTGCTTGAAATTTTGTCTGAAGATGCAGTATTAGATTCTATGGAGCCATGTCACTTCCGTTTCTGGAAAATCCCAAAGGTCAAGGTCATATATCAATTATCGGGTTTTTCTTCGGCCTTAAATATCTCAAAAACGGAAAAAATTCTATCGAGACACTATGCGTATAATTTGTAGTGCTTAGAAAGACCTTTCAGATGATATTTAGTTTTTGATGATCGGGATTGAATCGGTTGAGTTATGGCGGAAAAATGAAAATTTGGTAACCCTCAGTGTGTTTAACAGTTTATATCTCGAAATCATTTGATTTTTGAAAATATGATGATGAATATTATTTGTAGAGCAATGTTTGGCCGTTCTTTTGATGCTTAAAGTTTAATGATTGACCTAAGATTCATGGAGGAATGGGGAAAAACGAAATTCGTGCATATAGCTTTGGTGATTTTTTCATTTTTCAAGAGGTTTAAGAGCTTGTATCTCAAAAAATATTAAAGATATTCCTATAGATAAATCGTGTGAAATGTAGAGAATTTTAAGACGATTATTTTGGTACCTAAAGTTTTGAAATTGATCCAAGTATAAGGAAGTTACATCAAAAATAAGAATTTAAACATGTAGAATTTCAGCGATTTTTTCGTTATGTAAGAGTTTCACGGCTTATATCTTAAAACCCATATTAAATAAGTCAACATATTAAGCAAATGAGATGTAGAGAATTTTAAGACGATTATTTTGGTACCTTAAGTTTTGAAATTGATCAAAGTATAAGGAAGTTACATCAAAAATAAGAATTTAAACATATAGAATTTCTGCGATTCTGCCGTCATGTCAGAGTTTTCCGGCGTATATCTTAAGAATCATTGAAATATGTGCTTACATTAAGCAAGTGAGATGTAGAGAATTTTAAGACGATTATTTCGGCACCTAGAGTTTTGAAATTGATCAAGAAATAAGGAAGTTACATAAAAAATACGAATTTAAAGCCTATTTTAGGCCTATTTTCACTTTTTGTTTTCTCTGGCTTGATAACTTATTGTATTCCAAAACCAATGTACTTAAGCATTTTTTTTTCAAATGTACATCTGATCTTTTACTTTAAGCATTTTTCTTTCAGATGTGCATTTGATACTATACTTTTGCAATATTTGCAGCTGCTATCATTTTAGGTGTGGCAATAATCAGAAAAATATTTAATGTTAAAAGGATTTCCAATACTGTCAAACAGTAAAGTCTTCGCTATCTTGTTTGTTTCGCATACTTGACTATAGATTCAAAGTTTGTAGATTAGATACCCATTTTTGACAAAGATTTTTCAAGACCTTCCCAAGTGCAAATATGGCCTATATGTCACCTTTTGCAAAATAAATTGAGGAAATGTTCTCAAACTTTACAATGTCATTGTGATTAAAGAACTTATTGTTTGTGCTTGTCACTTATCACCCAAACATTCACAAAAGAAACTATTAAGTGTTCAAACAATATTTTAAGTGCCATGTTTACCTTAATAACAAGTCATTTGTTCCATATAATTGGAAAAATGTGAATGTGATAAATTTGCATAACAATGAAATGTTCCTTGTTAAGGGTGTCAAAATGCATCTGTATGAGGTAAAGGGTTAATATACCCCACATATTTAGAATCTGAGGGCACTATATATAGAAGTCGCATCTTTCCGTCAGATTGTAGGCAAACTATGTACTATTTCTCTGCTACCAAAAGTCAGATTTTGATAAAACTTCACAATATTTTAGTATCATGTCTAGTTTCACATATTGTTGGAACATCTTGATTGGATACATTCTAAGGAGTTGTGGCCCTTGCTTGTATTTATTTAGCATAAATTGTTCACACTATATACATGTATCTCAGTTACCATTTGTTGGATTTATATTTAATTTCATAGTAGATGAAAGTATCAGTATAATTTTGTACATTGTTGACACATCTTGGCACATCAAATTCCACATATTGTTCGCTAGTCATGTAATGAGTTATGGTACTTTTGATATACATGTATTTTGTTAAATTTTTTTTTACTGTTTCTCGGCTACAGTTAAGGCTGATTTTAATTTTTACATTAGTGTATTTTGTAACTACCCTTGATTAGATATTCAGTAATAAGTACAAAGCCCACAAGTGCATATATTAGGTGTGTCATGCTTGCATCAATTTTCATTGATGTATGGCCTTTTGTTATTTTTCTGTAGAACTGTTTTTAGCTCACCTGAGCACAACGTGCTCATGGTGAGCTTTTGTGATCGCCTTTTGTCTGTCGTCCGTGCGTGCATGCGTGCGTCCGTCGTCAACAATTTCTTTAAACAATATCTCCTTCTAAACTACTCACTGGATTTTGATAAAACTTCACAGGAATGTTCATTATGGGGCCCTTTACCAAAGTTGTTAAAATTATTTTGATTGGTCAAAAATCTAGGTCACAGGAGCTAAAAATAGATTTTAAAAGTGAAAATTTTAAAAATCTTCTTCTCCGAAACCACAAGGCCTAGCCTTTTGATTTTTAGTATGTAGCATGATCTTATGACTCTCTACCAAGATTTTAAATTCTTGATTTAACATAGGCTAATATAGGAAAACCGAAACCACAAGGCCTAGCTTTTGATTTTTGGTATGTAGCATGATCTTATGACTCTCTACATATATTTTGAGTCGTGAAGTCATATGACGTTATGTGACGTCATAAGCATACTTCTTAATTTTTATTTTAGGGCAATGATTTCGACATGATGCCAGTTGTTCAGAATAATGAATATTTCAGAGTTATGACAGTAAAGTATGCGCTTTTGAACAAACCATCTTCAGCACCCTATGACGTCATATGACGTCAGAGTTAAAAATAGTGAAAAATGGTATTCGCGCTCTACTGCCGCCATTTATGGTCGGATTTTCTTGTAATTTTCACAGATGGTACACCTTGAAACTAAGGTGTACATATCCTGCCAGCTTACCGAAATTCCGAAAAACCGAAGTTCTGTGGCTGAAGTAATATTCAAACATAGGACCAAAAATTTCATTTTTTGATTGAAGAGCTTCAGGATGAGATAGAAAGTTGAAACTTGCACAGTTTGCAGTTCTGCATTATTTCTACAAATATTTTGAATCGTGACGTCAGAGGACGTCATAAGAATACCACTTAACTTTAATTTGGGGCAATGATTTCGACATGATGCCAGTTGTTCAGAAAAATGAAAATTTGAGAGTTATGACAGTAAAGTATGCGAAGTATGCGCTTTTGAACAAAAGCATCTTCAGCACCCTATGACGTCATATGACGTCAGAGCTAAAAATAGTGAAAAATGGTGTTCACGCTCTACAGCCGCCATTTATGGTCGGATTGTCTTCAAATTTTCACAGATGGTACATCTTGAAACTAAGGTGTGCATATCCTGTCAGCTAACCGAAATTCCGAAGTTCTGTGGCTGAAATAAGATTGGAACATAAGACCGAAAATTTCATTTTAGGATTAAAGAGCTTCTGGATGAGATAGAAAGTTGAAACTTACACAGTTTTGCAGTTCTGCAGAATTTCTTAATATATTTTGAGTCGTGACGTCAAATGTCGTCATGTGATGTCATAAGCATCTTCATCACCTATGACGTCATGTGACGTCAGAGCTAAAAATATTGAACAATGGTGTTCGCGCTCTACTGCCGCCATTTATGGTCGGATTTTCTTGTAATTTTCACAGATGGTACACCTTGAAACTAAGGTGTACATATCCTGCCAGCTTACCGAAATTCCGAAAAACCGAAGTTCTGTGGCTGAAGTAATATTCGAACATAGGACCAAAAATTTCATTTTAGGATTGAAGAGCTTCAGGATGAGATAGAAAGTTGAAACTTGCACAGTTTGCAGTTCTGCATTATTTCTACAATATTTTGAATCGTGACGTCAGAGGACGTCATAAGCATACCACTTATTTTTAATTTGGGGCAATGATTTCGACATGATGCCAGTTGTTCAGAATAATGAATATTTCAGAGTTATGACAGTAAAGTATGCGCTTTTGAACAAAAGCATCTTCAGCACCCTATGACGTCATATGACGTCAGAGCTAAAAATAGTGAAAAATGGTTTTCACGCTCTACAGCCGCCATTTATGATCAGATTTTCTTCAAATTTTTACAGATGGTACATCTTGAAACTAAGGTGTGAATATTTTGTCAGCTAACCTTAATTCCGAAAAACCGAAGTATTGTGGCTGAATAAGATTCGAACAAAGGACCAAAAATTTCATTTTAGGGCTAAAGAACTTCGGGATGAGATAGAAAAGTTGAAACTTACACAGTTTGCAGTTCTGCAGAATTTCTTATATATTTTGATATATATTAACGTCATAAGCATACTACTACTACTGCTACTTATTTTTTTTTCTTCGTAAGTAAACGCTTATTTATAATATTATGTCAATTAATCAGCATGAACATGAAATACTACCAGAGGTGAGTCATTACATGAAACTTCTATCTCCTGCTTTTTGCATTAACACAGTTACAGAAAGTCCTATCATTCGTTTAGACGAATGACATCTAGTTCTTCTTCTTCTTCTTCTTTTTTTCTTCCTCTTATATTTGTGTTAATTTCGAGTGTTGCCATTGACTCAGAACAATGAAAATTTATGGCATATATTTCAAACCATGAGCTTTCGGATGCAATGAATTTTATATTCATACGACGTCATATAACGTCAGATTTGACGTCGGGTGAAAAGTTTGTACGCGGTCTACAGCCATTATTTCTGATCGATTGTTATCAAAATTTCACAGAATGTTATGTTAGCTCTAGTTTGCATCCCGGTGTCCGTTTTTTCCAAATTTTGAAAATGTTTTATGGCGAATCCAAGATTCGAACTTATGACGTCAAATTTCAAATGCGTATAAAATCGCTTCCAGAAAAGCTAGAAAGATGAGATTTGGATTGAATATTTGTCTGTAGGTCTTCTTTACATTCTGAAAAGATGAACGCCATATGACGTCACATGACGTCATAAGCTATTAAACTTTCGTATTAAAACTTAACGGTTTTTAATCCCTGTAGGCTTTATTTTTTGTATGAATTTTGCTTGAAATTTTGTCTGAAGATGCAGTATTAGATTCTATGGAGCCATGTCACTTCCGTTTCCGGAAAATCCCAAAGGTCAAGGTCATATATCAATTATCGGGTTTTTCTTCGGCCTTAAATATCTCAAAAAGGGAAAAAATTCTATCGAGACACTATGCGTATAATTTGTAGTGCTTAGAAAGACCTTTCAGATGAATTTAGTTTTTTGATGATCGGGATTGAATCGGTTTGAGTTAGGCGGAAAAATGAAAATTTGGTAACCCTCAGTGTGTTTAACAGTTTATATCTCGAAATCATTTGTTTTTTTGAAAATATGATGATGAATTATTTGTAGAGCAATGTTGGCCGTTCTTTTGATGCTTAAATTTAATGATTGACCTAAGATTCAGGGAGGAAGGGGAAAAACGAATTCGTGCATATAGCTTTGGTGATTTTTTATTTTTCAAGAGGTTTAAGAGCTGGGTATCTCAAAAAATTTTAAAGATATTCCTATAGATAAATCGGGGTGAAATGTAGAGAATTTTTAAGACGATTATTTGGTCCCTAAAGTTTTGAAATTGATCCAAGTATAAGGAAGTTACTCAAAAATAAGAAATTTAAACATGTAGAATTTCAGCGATTTTTTCGTTATGTAAGAGTTTCACGGCTTATATCTTAAAAACCCAATTAAATAAGTCAACATATTAAGCAAATGAGATGTAGAGAATTTTAAACGATTATTTGGTACCTTAAGTTTTGAAATTGATCAAAGTATAAGGAAGTTACATCAAAAATAAGATTTAAACATATAGAATTTCTGCGATTCTGCCCTCATGTCAGAGTTTTTTCCCGGGTTATATCTTAAGAATCATTGAAATATGTGCTTACATTAAGCAAGTGAGATGTAGAGAATTTTAAGACGATTATTCGGCACCTAGAGTTTTTTTAAATGATCAAAAAATAAGGAAGTTACATAAAAAATACGAATTTAAAAGCCAATTGTAAAAACTTTCCCTAAAATATCCTACTTTCGCTTTCACCTTAATTGAAACATTTTCGGAAAATGTAAGTTACAGATATGTATTAGTCATATAAATTGAAAAAAAAAACTTTTTACTTATATCATATTGATATTTTCAGCTAAACAGGTGTACTGTTCCCGGGGGCCGATGTTTAGAGCGTCCGCCTCGGGAGCGGGGGGTCGTGGTTCGATACCAAAGTCGTAAAAAATGGTACTGTTATAGCTCCCTTGCTTGACACTTAGCATATAAGGGTAGTTGCAGGACTGGTGGCCCGGTATCAGGGTAATGTGACTGGGTGTGGTATCATGCCACATGGCTACGACGTGATCTGCAGTGTGGCAGCACTATAACTGCATTAAGTAGACATCGTCTCCAAATGACTGAAATACTGTCGGGGGGACGTTAAACCCAACAAAAAAAAAAAAAACAAACTAAACAATGTTGACAAGAATTAATGTTTTTGTCAAATCATTTATTTACGTTACTTATGAATATCAGGTTGCAGCATTGCGTTACCCATAAACCTTGACGTTTTTGGGGCACATTCATTTAGACCGTTTTGAAACATTGGGAATTTCCCGAATTTTATGTTGCACCTATGAAAATGTTTTTACAAGCTATATTCCAAATTTATGTAAATATAACCCTTTTTGGGAAAAAAATTTATATACAATGTAATTTAATTGCCAGCTTTAGATACCAGGGTCGTGTATAAGTGTAGACCCTTTGAACAAAATGATCAACACATGTCATCCGTTCAAGACCTCCCAAGCTAATTTCTGTAATGCGCGTTCACACAGTGCCGATTAGGGCTCCCTTTTGAGACAGACAGCGAAACGACACGAAAAGCGAAAAATCGGTTAAACTATCCTCATTCCTATCTTTGCCCTGAACGCAATCGTATATTTCGTAACAGATCCTACATGGGGAATGGTCGGAGAGGTCGCCAATCACCCCTGACGGGTTAGGTGCCCCCCGTAACATTCGGGAAACTCAGCCGATTTTCTAGTGGGATTACAATCGGGGACTATCGTGACAGTTCTGCTGTATCGGACCCGAATCGGATTGAGAATTTGGATCATCGGGACGAATTCCCTGCTGAAACGGCTGGATCGGGACCCTCCTGAAAAATACTGTTTTTTTGTCGTGATAAATAAATTTTTTTTTACAAATTTTAATAAAATTTAAATTTCCAGCCACGAACCCACGGGATCTTGATCAGACTTTTGGAAAAACATTTAATCGGAATGGTCCTAAAAGGGACGGCAGAAAAAATCCGAATGTGGTACCTAGCAAAATTAG
This sequence comes from Solen grandis, assembly GCA_021229015.1. Taxonomy (NCBI): domain Eukaryota; kingdom Metazoa; phylum Mollusca; class Bivalvia; order Adapedonta; family Solenidae; genus Solen; species Solen grandis. Next base: position 57,548,112 of record CM037786.1, on the reverse strand, counting down.
TAACTTTGTGTAATACATCGTCTCAATCGTATGTACAAAGTTATTTTGAATTTACTCACGGGGCTACACGCTGACGTTTCTATTGCATGTAGCATTTACTATTCATTCCCGCACTGTACACGAAAAAAAAAAAGAATTTTGATATCAAAATTTAAAAGGGGGTTTAAGTTTTTTTGGGTTTTATTTTGAATACCTATAAAACTAGAACCAAATATGCACAATAAAATTCCAGGCCATTTATTTTGGTACCTAGAATAGTAAAATTGCCCAAGTTAATGAAAGCGTTAGCAAAATAAAGTTTTAAATTTATCCCCACCGGATTCACACCGGAGGGACTATAGGTTTGCCCTCCGTCTGCCCCGTCCGTCTTCCGCCCGCCCGGTTTTTCCGCTCAAATCTATCCTGCGATAACTTAATAACAAAAAGAAAGCTCCTTGATGAATTTGGTTTATAAACTAGATGCCAATGTGTAGATTAGGCACGTCTTTTATTTTGTTTTTCGATTAAAATTGTGGTTGCTAAAGGTAACGGAAAATATGAAAAATGGCAAAAATGGGATCCCGCATAACTTAATAACAAAGCAAGCTAACTTGATGAAACCTTGGTATATGACTAATGAAAATGTGTAGATTATGCACATGTTTTATTTTTTATTCGACTAAATATTGGGGTTTTGCTATGGTAACGAAATAGTGAAAATAGGGCAAAAAAAGGGGATCCCCGGAAACTTTATAACTAAGCAAGCTAACTTAAAGAATCTTGGTAATGACTAGATGGCAATGTGTCGATTATGCACGTTGTTTTATTTTTGGTTCTTCAACAAAATTGTTGTTGCTATGTAAATGGAAATAAGTAAAAATATGGCAAAAATGGACCCCCATGTTTCTTTAAACTAAGCAACTAACTTGATAAAACCCTTGGTATATGACTAGATGCAATGTTAGATTATGGCCCATTGTTTTATTTTTTTATTCGACTAAATTGTGGATGCCTATGTAACGGAAATTTTAAAAATAGGCAAAAAAATGGATCCCGCGAAAATTTAAACTAAGCAAGCTAACTTGAGGAATTTTGGGGAATGCCCTTAGGGCAATGGTAGATTATGCACGTTTTTTTTTATTTTTTTCTTAAACCCTAAAATTTGTTGCATTTTAAAAATGGAAATAGTGAAAATGGCAAAAATGGATCCCGGTTTAAACTTTATAATAAGCAAGCTAATTTGGGAAGAAACTTGGTAAAACCCAAGGGCCCATATAAAATTAGGGCACACATTTAATTTTTTTTTCTTCACTAAAATTTGTTTTGGGCTATTTAATGGAAATAGTGAAAATTGAAAAAATGGACCCTTTGATAATTATAACAACCCAACAAAAACTTGATGAAACTTGTATATGATAATGGCAATATGTAATTATCACATCATTTATTTTTGTTTTGACTAAAATTTTTGGTTGCTATGGAACGGGAATAATGAAATATGGCAAAAAATGGGGTTTCCCCCGACCGGGGATAACTTATAATAAATTTTAATAAGGCATGTATTATCAGGGGGGTGATGCAGAGTGAAAGGTTTTCATTTTTCATCAACAAAAAAAAAAAAGAAAGGTAACAGGTAGGGAATTTAATAATATAGTCATTCTAACGAATTAATCTTGTATATTTTTCATGTACAAAAGTCCTAGCATTCGTTCAACGAATGAAAGCTAGTTATTATTCTCCTTTTTCTTCTTTTGAGTTCAAATTAAAACAGGTACCGACAAGGCAGCAGCATGAAATGTTAACATAAATGCACAGGGACTTTGGGCGCTTTGATTGCATCATTGTTTTCTTCTTTATGTCACGTGACCTCAGTGTTGAAAAAAGCGACAAAGTTGTACCGCTCTATACTAACACCGTCATGTTCATGACCAATATGAATTGCATTTTTTTCACAGAATGTATGGAGTGAAACGTGTTTGCAGGATTATAACATTTTGCAACATTCAAAAAGACCAAGGATCTTTGCTGAACCAAGTTTGAACTTGGACCTGAAAATTTATTAATAATTCCGAAGCTTTCAGAAATATAGAAACTTAAAATTTGGACGAACATGGTCTTACAATTACTTACAGCGCTGAAAAGACTGACGTTCGTTGACGTAAAATGACGTCAGGACGCGTTAACAAACTTTTTAATCCAAAATGTAGGGTTTTTTTAGCCCTACCATCTAACTGTTGACCGAAGTGACAGAAAATTTTCCCTTGAATGTGCATCATCGCAGCTCATTTACTTAGTCTCTTCCGTTTCCGTGTCCGGAAATCGGAAAGTCAAGGTCATAGTAGTTATTGGAGTGATTTATTCGCAAGGTGTATCTCAAAAACAAAAAAATCTACCTGAGACACTTTGGGTAAAATCTGTAGTATTTGAAAGACCTTTCAGGTGATATTTAGTGTTTGAAAATCGTGGGTTGAATTGGTTGAGATTATGGCCAGAAAGGCGAAAAAGTTACTTTACACGAAATTGAAACGCTGAAGTTTCATGAAGTTTTGATAAAAAAAAATATGACTTCTTCAGATTACTACTTAAGCTGTTGCGTACAAGTACCAATTATAATACGCCTTTATCATATGAAGCGCTGTCCATATTCCATCCGTTAGCCATATCAATGTCCCACTCAATACTTAATAACTAATATTGTGCTGTCTTCATACGTAGAGGAAAGCTTGACATGCTAGTATATTATCAATATGTGATTTTGAGGTTCATTATGTCAAAGGCAAGGGCACATTGACACTTAGTGTAAATGTCCTTGTCCCCACAACAAATTGGAAAGTAATTTAGCAGTTTTTTGAAACCGTAGGGAAATTGCCCATTGTCATGTGAAGACCCTTATTGAGTTTGATGTTCATTCATCAAAAGCAAAGTCACGGGACATTTAATATAAAAATCCTTGTCCGCTGAATTCCTGAAATAATTAATCCTAAGTTGAAAACTGGTAAGGAGACATTGTCCAGGTCCACTTCAACGATCTGTTTTTTTAATTTTCAAGTCATTTGTCCAAAGGTCAGGATCAAAGTGACACAAGTTAGTAGTTTCAGACGACATGTGTTTTATAGTTTTAATGCGACAGTAAGATACTTTTGTTTCATTACTGAGTAACAGATATACATTAGTTGCAACCGTAAACCAACAGTTGTTATTTTGGTAGCAGAAGTAGTAGTTGTTTGTTTGCTGGGAGGAACGTCCTTGCGATCATAGCACATTTCTCAATAACTTTTGCCAACCTAGAGATAATAGTGCTGCCTTCACATCCGACATTATGCCCCGTAATAAAGAAGTAGGTTTTGGGATACCACACAAAGTCCATAATCCCGAACACTAGGTCAACCCGGCCTGCACTCGCTTAAAATGTGCTGGGGCCAAAGCGAAATGGAGATATACCAGTATGTACCATGATAAACCACTGTGGGGATGTCGTAACCCAGTGCGAAGCCACGACCTCCGGTTACGGAACTATGCTCTGCTCTTACCCACTCCGTCACTCAGTTGGACAGTTTGTCGTTGAAGAAGAAACATATGTTTTTTGTAGCTTGATGAATTCGCTGTGATACGGTTTTATTATGTTTTCACGTGAAACTGGAAATAATAGCATTGAAAAGCAAACATGGTCAAGCTCAATGCTCGGTGGCATAGACGTATTTTTCTTATATTGCGTGCGACGAAATATAAAAAATATCTCCGTGCTCTATTTTTATGAGCCACCGACATACAGAACAAAAATTTTCGTTTATTTTATAACCGTGGCTCTCCCTACAAACGGTTTCCAGTGCACGCAGCACGAAGTTTTAATTCGAACGCTTTTTCGATTGCATTTAGATATCGCATACCCGTACACTGGTGTTATACGAGTTCCGCAAACATGCGGAAAACGAATAGGTGGGTTAGTTGCTTCTTTATTAGAATTTACATTCCTCATTTTCCTCCAACAAATCCAAGAGTTAATTTCAGTATGGTATGCCAGCGTCCCTGGCAACATGAAAATAAATTGCTCGACAAAAAAAGTTCCAATTTTTAAGTTCTTTCATTTTAAATTTTTAAATGACGTCAAAAGACGTCAATTACGTCAGCATCATAAGTTTGTTCGCGCTCTGGACCTTTATTTTTAGGTCGTTTTATATCTTGATATTTTCTCAAAAAGACGTATGTTATGATGAAACTGCACCTTGCCTTCAAATTTTCAAATTCGAAAAAATTAAAGTATTATGGCAAAACCGGATTTCCGAACTTTTATCCTAAAAACTATCATTTAATGTACAAGTCTACTGATGAGTTTAAAGCAAGGAAATTTGGACAAAGCTACTCGCCCAAGTCTACGTTCTTTTTTCTGAAAGATTACCTTTTAAGTCACGTGTATGACGTTCCGTTTAATAGGCAAAATCCTATTTTTTCCAAGATTTCTCCTCGCTCTGGCATCATACATGTTAAGTCAATTTTAAGGGGAATTGGAATTTGGCAGCGAAAAAGAAGTGATCTTTTTTAATACATTCTATCTTTTCAATTTTCAATTGTCGTCATATGACGTCATATGTTGACGCCAACTTAAAAAGTGTTTGTTCGCGCTTTAGAGCCTCAATTTGTGTCCATTATCTTGATTTTTTTACAGAAGAACGTATTTTAGGTGTAGATGTCATTTAACAGCCAAGTCGAAAAATTAAGATTTTATGGCAATACCAGTTCGAACTTTGTCCCAAAACTTAAAATTAACTGTTTACAAACCCCCCTGATTCCGTTTGAATCATGAAAATTGGAACAGCATATCGGCATAAGTTTACATTCATTTTCGGCATTTGATTTAGTCACGTGGGTTAAATTAACTCCTCAAAAAGATAAAATAGCATTTTTTAAAGAATTCTCTCGCTCTATATCTTGATATGTTGAGTCCGTCTTAATAAATCTTCAGAATTGATATATTTAAGAAAAAAAAAATAATTGGTGTAAAAAGGTGATGCATACTGCAAAAAAAATGTCACTGGTTATGTCCGTCATGCAATTCAAAGCTAAAATTATTTTTAAAAAATCATATAAAATCGCCAATTAGACCAATGAATTTATAATTGTAAAATGTCGAAACTTATACGTTCATAAGGTCTTCAAAATTTCAAGTAATTACTTCATCAAACAATGTCGATAAATCATGTTTTGATGGAATGCCTACTTGAAAAACAAACCGTTCGCGTTTTCCTCGAAGATATTTTTTTTCTGTGAAAATATAACGAAGCTGAACATGTCTTGCTAAAAGTCATATTTTTCGTCATCAATTGGATTTGACATCGTTGATATATAAAAAAAGCATTCATTTCAATATTATTCGCGTGCAGCGTCATGAGTATTGATGCCAATCCTGAAGCCATACCGAAGGAATTTTTTGGTTCACACTTGTTTAGGACACATTGATTTAACAACATATTTTAAAAAAAAGATCAAAAGATTGATATTAATTAATAAAACTTCCATATACTTAACATGCGCAAAAAGGCCAGAAAAGTTCAAGTGATTACGTTATCAAACTACTATTATTCATTTTTTCGTATAAGGCTAATTCATGTAAACTATTTAATTTGAAGAAAAAATGACAGGTGGTCATTGTTTGATTGAGCTAGATCCGATTGTTCTTTCAGAATGAGTGCCTCGTTTTGAATAGTGAATTGTGATACTTTTGATGAAATGTCGCATTTACGATGGGTATTAGTATAAATTAATACTAGAGCCTGAAAACCGATACGATATCTTTGTGCATTGTTATCACGCTTTCTCAAACCTGAAGAAAATGGACAAATACAGGTAATTCATTCTACCTAACGATTTCTAAATGTATAAAACGTTTCTTTTTCTAAACTGTTAAAAATAAGCCAATATAATAAGCAAATGAATTGGTGAAATTTCAAGACGGTTTAACGTTAATTATAAAATAAAAAGTATTTTTCATGATTTTGCTTAAACCTCTGCCTTTCTTTCTTTCCATGTATTTTTCCAATGTAAAACTCAATCATTTAAAGGATGAAAGTCATGGAATTCAAACTTTTTTTTTACAATATCCATTGTGGGTCAAATTGGCAATGAATATTTGTTTTAGTAATAATGGCCTACAAGCAAAAAGATATTAAATATAAGATTAATAAAAAATTAAAATCGATTCCAGTTTCAATTCCTCCTTGACAATTTTTCTCGGCGAGTTGTCTCATTCTTGTACGTTTAAATGAATCTTTTGTGCCCATATGACCGAGATGCGTGCATTGTTTTGCACATTCCTTAAAAACTGCAGTCACGATTACGTGTAAGTTTGAAAAATACACAGCGAGGATACGTTTACAGGTCAAGTATTCATATATGCATACTTGATTGAGCATAATCTCCCAGGGGGCCTCTGGGTGAAACAAATGCATACGTACAATACAATCTTGAAGTAGATACACAGTAAGGTTTGCGGCGACAAGGACATATATTTCAAAAATGGCAGAATGTAATGTACAGTGTATTTACACTCAAGATGCCAAAAGAGCATGCACTGATCACCATCGTTCCCGTTACTGACGAAAAATAATAGGGAAAATCATGTATCTTTGCACTGATGGGTACATAACAGGAATTTATTAGCTACCAGAATTTTTAAAATATTTAAGGTAAGCAATCGGTGGTTTAATATATAAGCACCACGATATAAACCATTAACCACCTAATAAACAATGCGGTTTTTTGTTGTTTTGTTTTGTTTTTTACATTTTACAGATGAACCAAATTTCAAGATTAAGTTGCTATCACGAGCCAGTAAAAGTTACCCTCAATATATAACTCCTAAAGGAACAGAAAGTTTACATGACATGCAGTATGTGTGGTTTATATTGACATTACAATACCAGAGTATTTCAATCTCCTTTGGCCAGGGAAGCATTTGAGACACTTAGAAAAGTACCCTGACCCGTAAAAGTCTTTATGTACTATGAGAGTTTTGTTTTGAAGCGTCTACATAGTTTAACGCCATGTCATGGAAGTTTATAATAAAAGCATGGATTTCGTGAAATATCTAAAACCTTTACAAGTATATCATTCCGGTAACATGAGATTTTGTTTATGCAAACGGCACCAACGCGAGTCAAAATAATGTCTGACGATAGCTAGATGATCAGCTAAAGCAACTAATACCCCCGATTCACACCTTGTCTTTGAATATCTGATCATGAAAAAAGGCCATGGTGGCCCAGAGTATCATTGTAGCTAAGGTAAAACAATTTCAGGTCAGTTGATTTTACCTTGTAAGCTCCACACTTTGCTTCAAATTCATAGACAAAATTCTCAAGAAAACTAGTCCATCATCATTCTTCTGCCAACCGCATATTGCAAGGAATCAACTTTTATGTAAGCAAATGTGAGTAGAACAAAAGTGTGCACAATGAAAATTAAATTCTGACTACTTGTTTGATAGAATAGTGAATGTTCTATATTTAGAGGAAATCCACATTTTCCAAGGATAAACTTTATTTAAGCAATTATGGTAAGCACATAGGTTGACATTTTTACCAATGACATGAAGTTCTGAATTTTTGTTATAGAAAAAAGATTGAAATGTTCTGTAACAGAGTATAAAAGGAAATGGGTCTAAGCCCCTGGCAAGTCCTCATTTTCAAGTTATAATTGTATTTCTTAAATTTGTTAGACACTAAATGACCGTTTTCTTGTCAAATAATATTAACTTCCTTGAGGAGGAATTTTTGAATTTTCTATATAAGAGTAGATGAAGGAAAATTAGCCGATCTCATAGGGTTCATTTTTTAAGGGATCAATTTTATTTTAGCTTATGGTAGAGCACTATAATGAACCATTTGTGCCACACGACATAAAATTCTTACTATTCTTAGTTAGAGGAGAACCATTTTAAGTTTCTGAGAGCAAATTCTGTTGGTTGCATGGCAACAAGAGTTCTAAATGGATGAATGCATTTTAACGTCGTTGATGAAAGGACTACCATGGATCATTTAGGCTAAGTTTCATCATTTCTAACCATTGGTTTCTGAGCTATGTCGTAAAGTAAATTGATGACGACGCATAACGACGGACCAAGTGACTACAAAAGCACACATTGAACATGTTGTGGCTCAGGTGAGCTACGAAAGGTTATATCTTCATATGACCTATATACAATTAAGTGATATAATGTGTCATCAACTAATGACATGAAAAGCCAAATGATGCGGGTACGGAGCAAGGAATTATGAATAAAATGATATTTGCAAAGAACAACAAGAGTTGTCCTAAGACAGCACACCCTTATAAAAAGAAACTATTCCATAGCTTATGAGTGACGCTTTACTTAATCAAAATGCTTAAGTTCAAAAGGGGTCATAATTACTAAAAAAATCACCTCATCGTCATAACAGGCGGATCTTCTTCAAGTGTTCAAAAAAGAAATATATATCGGATTTTGTATCTTTTTATACATTCGATCATTTTCAATTTTCATTTGGCGTCATATACGTCAAATAGTGACGTCACTTCAAAAGGTTTCTTTGCGCTCAAGCCTTCAATTTTGGTCCGAGAATCTTATTATTTAAACAGAAATGTAGGTTAGGATGTAATGTGCACCTTGGCATTCAAATTTCCAAATTCCGAAAAAAAATAAGATTTCATGGCAATACCGAGTTTCGAACTTTGGTCCAAAAAGTAAGTTTAACGGTTTACAAACCCCAAGAGGTTTAAATATAAAATGGGCCAGCATATCGCATAGAGGTTTACATTCTGTTTTTTAATGATTGTCTCTAAGCCACGAGGTTTATACGGTCGATCAAAAAGACAAAAGCATTTCTTTTAAAGATTTCTCTCGTGTCTGTATCATAATTTGAGTCAACTCTTAATTAAATCTCGAGAATTGATAAGGTAAAATTGAAATAAGCAACTGCAAGAAATGTTTGGGTTTTTGTCACGGGTTATGACTCTTCATACTAATGCAAGCCTTAGTTTAAAAAATCATATAAAAGCGCTAATTTGACCAATGAACTTAAAATTTAAAAAAATTCCGAAACTTAGGTACGTTCAGAAGTCTTCAAATTTCAAGTGATTACTCATCAAACATGGCATTATTCATGTTTATGAAAATGCCTACTTAAAATGGGAAAACAAACCTGTTCGCATTGTCAAGAGAATTTTTTTCTGATTAATAGAAGGGGGGTTAGAAAGAATATGTCATTAGAAAAAAGGATAGTTTTAGTCACTTGACTTTGACGTCGTGAAATATAAAAACATTCCTTTCAATGTGTATTCCGCTCCACGACACAAGTATTAATGCCATCTTAAGCAATACCTTAAGACATTTATGTTGTGTCACTTGTTCATGACAACATTGGATTGTGATATATTAAAAGATCAAAGATTGGGATATATTAACTTTAATTAAGAATTTTTCCGTACCTGAAAATGTGCAAAAAGTCCAAAAATTTCATAATACGTTAAGCAAACTGAGTCATGTTTATCGTAAAGGGCTAAATCATAAAAACTATTAATTTCAAGAAAGAACGCAGCGTTCTTTTGGTGTTGAGCAAGTCTGACCTTCCTTTTGACAGAAAGATGCCTGCGTTGAGTAAGTGAATGTATACTTTTGAGTGAATGAGTCGCATTTTACGGTGAATTAGTATAGTTATACTAGATCCTGAAAACCTATAAGGAAAACCTTATTGCATTTACGATCACGGCGTTCTGCAAACCTGAAGAAATATGACAAATACATGAAAGCTACCTATCGGATTTGTTAAGTTTTCCTAAATTGTTTTATGGTTTCAGGTTCTATCTCTGTAAATATAAGCAAATATAATAAAGCACAAATGAGTTGTTGAAAGTTTCTAGACTTAATAACGTAATTACAAAGAAAGAAGAAATTATTTTTCACGAGTTTGCTTACACCCTGCCACTTGTTTCCATCCATCTTTGCAAATGTAAATCTCAATTAATTTAAGGTTAAAAGTCATTGAGTTCAAATAGTTTTGTTTTTCTTTCAATTTTCAATTATGTGGATAAATTGCAATGAAGATTTGTTAAGTCATATACTTACAAAAAAAGATATTATTTGAAAAAAAAAATAAAAACTTTTAAATCGAGTGAATAACGTGGGAAAAAATTCTGAGAAGTTTATCATCTAAAATTTTCTGTTTTTTTTTGTTTTGTTTTTTTTTTTGTTTTTTTTTTTGTTTTGTTTGGTTTTTTATCTGCATGAAGTAAACGATGCGTAATCAAATAAGAACTTATTTGTATGCCTTCTCAATATCTTCTCAAGAAATGAAAATGAAAAAAAAAGAAAAAAAAAAAGATTAAAGCTTATTTATTGAACATAAGTATATATTTAATGATAAAAATGATTTCCGCATTAAATCATACATTATTGTTCTCGTTATTCCATTTATTTAATAACTGATATATCAATACCTTTGTGAAATAACAATCGGAAAGCCTTTCGTTTGGAGCTTCAACAAAACGACTTCTAGTAGATTATGATTTGATTTGTCTAAAAAGTATTCACATTGTTACCGCGCATACGATTATAATTATATAGAATGTTTTTCACCTCGGCAACGATTGCCAATCCAAGAAATCACATATGCTTTAGTTGTATACGCCCCCGATGTAACGAAGTAAAGTGACCCCCAATAAATAATGACCCCCCGTCATAATTTTTCAGAAAAAGGACCCCCTCTAAAAATACTGACATCCCTCCTTATGAATAATAACTCCCGCGAGATATCTCAAGAATATACACTTCCGTCATTATTCTTCAGAGAAAATGAACCCTTCCTATAAATGATAACTTCTGAAATAAATTACCCTCGATAAATCTATAAATATTACTTTCGTCAGCATTCTTCTCCTGCTTCCGATATGTATCAGATATTGTCCCGTCCTTTAAGTTTCAGAAATTTGCACCCCCTTGACATAATATATATAGATTGCCCGTCATTATCTTTGGCAAAAGAGACCCCCCCCACGTGGAGATGAGATGTAATAAGATACGACCCCGGTTATATTCACAAAATTGTGTCCCTAATCTCACCCCCCACCAGATATATGTATCTATATGTGCCCGGTCATATTCTTCAGAAAATAGGACCACCCATCATGATATATGTAATAGTCCGAATTTGGAATCAGTGACCGAACCAGAAAAGCATAGCAGAGGAAAATCGCTTGTAAGCGATAACTGCCTCCGTGTATCGTACATAAGAGTCGCTCGGCTTCGCATAAAGTCATTTGTATAATATCCACCATCTCAAAGTGAAACTGTCCAAAATACGAGTATAATCAAGTTGATTAACAATAATTTGTGTAAACTTTCAAAATAACAAAACATAAGGATGGGTTGAAAATAATACTCACTGTTTCAAGTATCACATTAAAGTGCTAATAATCTTATTTTCAAAGACTGGAACCAACCGCACGAAAGCAACACAAAAACGATAGCATCTCGTTGAAATGCAACTTCTCTTTTCGCATTTTATTTTTTAACATATTAATCTCTCTTTTCTCACCTTTCCCTCAACATTTACACATAGGAAATGTTAAAAAGTAATTCCTCTTTTTTATACATATGTAATAAACAATATTTTTTTTCCAACCAATTCTTTATCAAACAGAATAAGAATTATTTTAAATTAAGGAAAATCAGGTTGATAACGTAAGCCACCTCGATCCCTCAGCGACATAACAAAGCAGCTAAAGGAGTTCTTTATATCTTCGTTACCTACGTCTCAGTAAACAAAGATAGCTGTTGACCTAGAGTCAGGAGCATGTAACCTGGGTTGGTTCCGGATCATGCACTGTCTACAGCATGATAGACCAGACCACAAATGTCTAAATTACAGACAACACGTCAAGGATTACTCTGGCAACCAAATTATGTTGCTCGGTTATACCGAGACGCGGATAATTTAATCGTGCGTCTTCGCATTTTTCGTTGTTATTACGTTATTTTGCTTATTCTTGTAGTTGTAGTTGTTGTTGTTTGAAGGTAAGATCTTCGAGGACGTAAAGGAACGCTTTAATTTCAACTACTCAGCCACCAAGAGGCCCCGATCTCATTTGTAAACGTAGCATAAATAAACTCATTTGTAACGGTTATATCGATTTTTGCTCTTTTATAAGTTAAAATGAAGACAGTCTGGTGTTGTTTTCTGGATTCTAACTCCAAAGCAAGTATAAAAATTAATTGGTATGTTTTTTTCCTCCTTTACATAACACATGTATAATTAATTGGCACCTAAACAGTGTTGTTGTTTTTTTTTCGCACATAGATCTTTATTTTGTCCAACTAACAACTCAATTAGCTAATAACAAACAAGGCGCAGGACATGTTATACTAATCAAGCTATATATATTATACACACAGCAGGGAAGACCCCAGCGTACACGTTCCGGGACTACACAAGGGACCCTGAATGGCTTCCTCACATTAACCCTACCGAAACTCGAACCAACAGCGGTGCGGGGCTACGTGGGTAATCAATCTGTGGCGTATAACCACTATGGCCACTTTTTCATTCCTCAAAACGACTTTAAGCTGCCATTTATTTTCAATTAATACGAAAATTTCCTTTTGCAGAACGAACTGCGTTCCCGAATCAATCATGTTTGTACTACATGATCTATTTTTCTTGTCTAATCAACTATAATTCATTTTGATGCACAAATGTTCAGCGTTAGGTCTAAAGTTACCGACATATTTTTAATAATGGCTTTTTCAATGTGGGCATAATTTAAACAGATCTAATAACCTTATGTATTGTGATGTCATAAAAATGGCAGTTTAAAGAATGTACAAAGTATTTCCATGTACACTTCAAATTCAGTCTTCTTATTGACACGCTGTAAAATATACATGCCTATAATACTTTGAATGCAAATACGCCTTTGCACCCATGCACAGGTGATATAACTCCCAACACTACGTTCATACAATTGAATGTTCGTCATTGTATTACTTTGCATCATGTTTTGCATGCTTGAGAAGATTATAATAATGTTTTACTTTTCTTTGATGTGAAGCTAATCGCATAACTCTGATCACCCAAGCAAGCTATATAGGATTATTGTATCTAATGAAAAGGCTGGAAGGTCCAACCGGAAAATTTATTCTTCCCAGGTAGTTGATCAGGCTGCTGCACTTTAATAACTCTACCTTTGTTTTACAAGCAAATCCTGCACCCCCGACATGACAATATCGGGCCAATCTACTCTTACTTTGCATCATGTAAAGAGAATCTCACCTATACGTTTTCATGGCGTGGTGCAAAAATATTTACTTTCAAATTAATAAAAATCCCTTACAATATTTGGCACTAAACTCAATTTGTAATTGTGCAAGGATATTTGACATGTGGTATTCTGTTAGGCGATTTACTGCTTGAAAGAATGTTAAACCATTAATTTTGTTGAGATAATCCTGATAAACGAACGGAGATGAAAAATAAAAATGTTGATTTTGCAATATTCGAACCTTAAAATTTCGATATATTGCAATATATAAACCTGAATTCAAAACATATCACAGATGTGACAACTTCCTTTCGATATGTTTTCATATTTTGGGCGGTTTGTGTTAGTTACTAACTCAACTTTTCAACAGATTGTTTGATTTCAAGTTTCCCTTTCTTACGTATAATACATGTAGTAACCATAACCACTTAAGCAAATTAACCATCACAAGCTTCGCACATACCCGTGTCGAATGAGTTTTGAGTACGGCAATCCAATCCTGTAGTACCGGTTCAGGTCCTGTTCAGTCTGATCTGGCTGCACATGTTTCTCATCTGTTGACATTAGGGCACTAAACGTAGCTGTACAGTATAGTTCCAAGTATAATTCACACCTTTGGATTTTTCATTGAACAGCTAATTTGTTCTGTCCGAATTTGACAAATTCCAAAGTGCGAGGAGTATGTAAATGGCCTATAAGTAACATACTTCAGGTGTAATATTTGTGGAAGGTACCTGGTAGCGCAGTCTGTATAGCACGGGCCTCCGTAATAAAGGGGCCCCACTCGAACCCCTAGGTCCCCCGTCGTGTGTGTACATTTTTACTCACCTTGTTACATTTACTATAAATATGGGATCGTTAGAGAACATTCTCTCTATATATCTCACTTGATTTGCAAAACAAAATAAAATATTTTTTATATATTAACTTGAAAGGAATAAAGCTTATTCTTGAAACTTGCTGAGGGAAATTGCCCACGGCCTGTATTTTGTGACCTTTGACGTGAGTAAAACATCAAAAGGTCAAGGTCAACAATACACTTGGCCATAGGCGCAGAAAGCCCTATCGATGGTTCGGGACAAACGAAATCTAGTTTTCTTATGATTCCTTTTTTTTTCTTCCTCTTAATATTATTTTGTTTGGTTTTTTTTAATTTTTTATCGAGTGTTGCCATTGACTCAGAACAATGAAAATTTTATGCATATATTTTCAAACCATGAGCTTTCGATGCAATGAATTTTATATTCATATGCTGACATATAACGTCAGATTGGACTTGAGGTGCAAAGATTACCGTCTACAGCCATTAGTTCTGGACCGATTTGCATCAAAATTTTCACAGAATGTGTATGTTAGCTCTATTGGAGCTTCCTGGTGTCCGTTTTTCCAAATTCGAAAAGTCCATATTCTATAGCGAAGCCAAGATTCGAACCAAGTCAGACATTTTTAAATGCTTTATAAAATCGTCCTATTTAAATAGAAAGTTGAATATGTAGTCCAGTATAGCCGAGGCTCTAGAAGTTTTTTAACATTTTGTGAAAAATAAATGTCATATGCCGTCACGTGACGTCATTTTATGATAATGTATTTCTAATATTAACTAGATATTTTTATAGTGAAAATGGTCGAAGGGCAATGAAAATTTAATGACACATGCTTCAAAGGCTGCAATTTAGATTTCTATGATTTTCATATGCCTAGGACGTCATAATACGCAACTTGAAATATGCAATAAAGTTTGTACCGGTCTACACCATTGTTTATGAACCGTTTTCATCAAATTTTTCACAGAATGTGTATATTAGTTCTATTGTGCAGCTCGGTGTCCTTTTTCAAAATTCCAAAAGTCCATGTTCTATTGACGAATTCAAATTCGAACCAAGGTCGTAAATTTTCAAATGCTTATAAAATCATTTATATGAATAAGAAAATGATATTTTGGTCAGTAATAGGTCTCTGGGAGTCTTACAACATTTGTGAAAATAAACTCCCACATGAGTCACTTACGAATTATATGATAATGTATTTCTAATATGAATAAGAAGTATTTCTTTATGTTTGAAATTGTCGAAGGCAAGGAAAATTTAATGACAAATGATTCAGACCTGAATTGATTTCAATATGTTCAGAAGCCTATACGGTCTATACGTCACATTTGAAATGTGACTACAAATGTGTTGTACACGTCCAAGTCATTATTAAAATGGCCGATTTTTATCAAATTGCACAGGATGTTGTATATTAAGTACGTTCTTATTGTGTATACCGGTGTCCCGTTTTTTCAAAATTCGAAAAGTCCAACATCGATGCGAGCCAAGATTCAACCAAGGACGTCCAATTTTTTAATGCTTATAAAAACTGTCCTATTTGGCGGACAGAAAATTGAAAATTTTGTCAGTTATAGGTCCTGGTGTCTAACAATTATGATGAAAAAAAACGTCATATGATGTCACGTGACGTCATTTTTATATTATTATTATTGCTTTTCTTCTTCCTTACTAACCTTATTTTAATATGTTGCAATAGTCCTAGGACCATGAAATTTTAAAGGGTTAATATCACGTCCCCATTTCAGTCGGATTTTCTTCAAATTTTCACAGAGGGGTACATCTGGAAACTAAGGTGTGCATATCCTGTCAGCTAACCGAAATTCCGCAAACCGCAATTCTGTGCTAAATAAGAATCGAACATAGGACCAAAAACTTCCATTTTAGGATTAAAGAGCTCAGGATGAGATAGAAAAGTTGAAACTCTTACACAGTTTTGCAGTTTGGCAGAATGTCTACTATATTTTTGATTTCTGACGTCATATGACGTCATGTGACGTCCACAAGCATACTTCTTAATTTCATTTTAGGCAATATTTCGAAATATTGCCAGGTTCAGAATATTGAAAATTTTAGAGTTATGACAGGAAAGTAGCGCTTTTGAACAAAAGCATCTTCAGCACCCTATGTCGTCATAGACGTCAGAGCTAAAATATTGAAAAATGTTTTCGCGCTCTACACCCGCCATTTTATGGTCGGCATTTCTTCAAATTTTTCAACAGATGGTACATCTTGAAACTAAGGTGGGCATATCCTGTCAGCTACCGAAATTCCAAAGACCGAATTCTTGCTGAAATAAAAATCGAACATGGACCGCGAAAATTCCATTTAGGATTAACGATCTTCAGGATAAGATAGAAAGTTGAAACTTACACAGTTTGCAGTTCGTGCATAATTTCTACTATATTTGTTGTTAGAGTCGTGACGTCATATGACTCAGTGACGTCAAAAGCGTACTTCTTAATTTTCTTTTAGGGCAATGTATTTCGGACTGATGCAGTTTCAGAATATTAAAAGTTTAGAGTGATGACATAAAGTATGCGCTTTTGAACAAAAGCATTTTCAGCACCCTAGCCGTAATATGACGTCCAGAGCGAAAAAATTAATAATGGGTTCGCGCTCTAACAAGCCGCATTGTAGGTCGATTTTTTCTTCAATTTTCACAGATGGTACATCTGACACTAATGTGCATATCCTGTCAGCTAACCGGATTTCAGAAGCCACACACATGAAATTTAACAGTGATCAAAGTACTTTGGCCCTTATGAATGCACTAATTTCGTCTTCAGATGACTCATGTGACGTCACAGCAAAAATAGTGAAAAATGGTGTTCGCGCTCTACAGCCGTCAATTTATTCGGATTTTCTCAAATTTCAAATAGAGTCACATAGGAGCCAAATTTTCATTTTAGGATTAAAGAGCTTCAGGATGAAATAAAGTTGAAACTTGCCACCAGTTTGCAGATCTGTAGAAATTCTATTATTATATTGAGTCGTGCGTCATATGAGACGTCCAGCTACGTCAAAGCATACGTCCTTAATTTTCATTTAGGGCCATGAATTTCGACATGATGCCCAGTTGTTC
>CM037786.1:57501151-57530834 GCA_021229015.1 Solen grandis | reverse complement strand
GTCAATCCAGTACTAAAAAACAGTGCACATACTCTATACTTTATTATTCATGATTGAAACATGAGACCGTACACACGTATGTCCACCCCAGACTTGCTAAAATTGTTCCTCGACAATCCCAGCTATGAGGAACAAGAGAGCGACCCAGACAGCTATCACGACCGAGTTGAGGTGTATGATCAATATCTCACTCCTATAGAAAGGGGAGATCTCCCTAATTACCTGTCAGTTACCTTTGAAGATGTACCATATACCCTACTACAGGGATCGGGAGACAGCCTGAACTTCATAGGTGACAAGAATCTAACCCGTTGTCATTTGCATCTCCTTGCAGGATGGATGAAGAGATATGTGATGGGA
Organism: Solen grandis; assembly: GCA_021229015.1. Taxonomy (NCBI): domain Eukaryota; kingdom Metazoa; phylum Mollusca; class Bivalvia; order Adapedonta; family Solenidae; genus Solen; species Solen grandis. The sequence goes on along the minus strand of CM037786.1, from coordinate 57,530,474 downwards.
TGGGACTGTACAACGTGTGGTATGGACCACAATTAATAAGAAACAAAACGGCCCTTTTCAGGGCCAACCCAAATGTCTTGAAAGGACATTTTACAATTGTCAATCCCCCTTTAACTTACATAACGTTAAGAAGTGGTCCTCCTTTAACTAAGAAATAAAACATGACGTCAAAATGACAATATCGCGTCATTGGAATGTTTCGTATGCATACTCTTTCTCTCTTTCAGATCTTAAGTCATCCTAGTTAGATTTAACAGGTAGGACATGTTTTTTATTACATGCAACATACGGTACCAAAAATCTGTTTTCGTATATACTCAAGGTACCATTTTCGGTGGCAGTATGGTACCCTGGGTACCATAAAAAAAAATTATGGTACCCTCGGTACCATTAAAAAAAAAATTATGGTACCGAGGGTACCATACTGCCACCCTTCACTACTAATAATTTACTTTTTAATATGGGTATTTGTTGGAAATATTGTATTTCTGTGAAGTTGCCGTTGAAAAAAGCATTGACTGTGATATGCATTGCTTCGGTCACATCGTGTCCGAGTACAGTTTCCATTGAGTTTCGTGACTTGTATTGTCTTTGTAGTTTATCTTAGATAGAAAATCGACTCGGCAACAAAAAGGCCTATTGTTTCTGCGTTGAACAAGCCCAGCATATTTGAAATCGGCTGAAAATTGTGTCAGATACGAAGCTCAGAATACGACCATGTCAGTTTTCCTATAGATTTTGAACGGAGAGTTACATACCTTTTCTTATTTTATGATATCAATTTATTTTCTTGAATTGTGAAATTTTGTTATAAAATGTGTGTTGAATTGTTACTTTGTATCATTGGGGGGGGGGTCCCACGCCGGTAGCCTGTGCGTGATACTGCACTGTGGCAGCACTATAACAGCATTAAGTAGACATCGTCTCCAAATGACTGAAATACTGTCGGTGGGACGTTAAACCCAACAAAAAAAACAACAAAAAAACTAAACAAGTGTTGACAATGATTTAATGTTTTGTCAAATCATTTTATTTACGTTACATATACATATCAGTTGCAGCATTGCGTTACCCATAATCCTTTGAGCGATTTGTCATTTAGACCGTTGTTGAAACATTGCAATTTCCCGACTTTATTGTTGCATCAATCGATAAATGTTGTACAAGCTATATTCTAAATTTATGATAAATGATAACCTATGTAAAAATATATGTTATAGTACAATGTAATTTAATTGCCAGCTTGAGATACCATGAGCGTGTATAAGTGTAAACGTATGAAATAAAATAATCATCACATGTCATCCGTTCAAGACGCTGCAAGCTAATTTGTCCGTTACCTAAAGGCGCAAAATGGAATAACTTTGTGTAATACAATCGTCTCGATCGTATGTACAAGCGTTATTGGAATTTAACTAACGAGGCTACACGCGTCGACGATTCTATTGCATGGAAGCATTTACTTTTTTATTCCCGCGACTGTACACGAAAATAAAAAAAGAATTTTGATATGCAGAATTAATAGATTTAAGTTAAATTGCTTATATTTTGAATACCTATAAAACTAGACCCAAATATGCTACAATGGAATTGTCGGGATTTTCAGGCCATTTATTTTAGTACCTAGAATACTAAACTTGGTCAAGTTATAGGAAAGCGATTTCACAAAGTTCATGCATGAGAAGTCCATACGAAAAAAAATAAAAGGTAGGAAATTTAATATATATTCTTTCTAACGGTATTAATCTTTATATTTTTCAATGTTAGCAGAAAGTCCTATCATTCGTATCAACGAATGAAATCTATTTATTAGGACTTTCTGCCTACAGGCAGAAAGTCATATTGGGTTTGTACTGTTTTTTTATTAGGACTTTCTGCCTAAAGCAGAAAGTCCTATTGGGTTTGTTATGTTTTTATTATTAGGGCTTTCTGCCTCAGCAGAAAGACCTATTGGGTTTGTTATGTTTTTTCTTCTTATTATTAGGGCTTTCTGCCTAAAGCAGAAAGTCCTATTGGGTTTGTTATGTTTTTTATTATTATTATTAGGGCTTTCTGCCTAAAGCAGAAAGTCCTATTGGGTTTGTTATGTTTATTATTAGGACTTTCTGCCTAAAGCAGAAAGTCCTATTGGGTTTGTTATGTTTATTATTATTATTATTCTTTTCTTCTTCCTAACTAAACGCTTATTTTTATATGTTGCAATAGTCCTAGGACGATGAAATTTTTATGGCTTATTAGTCACGTGAGGAAATTTTGATTTCAATGATTTTCAGCACCCTATGACGTCACATGACGTCACAGCTAAAAATAGTGAAAAATGGTGTTCGCGCTCTACAGCCGTCATTTATGTTCGGATTTTCTTCCAATTTTTACAGATGGTAAATCTTGAATCAAAGGTGTGCATATCCTGTCAGCTAACCGAAATTCCGAAAGACCGAAGTTCTGTGGCTGAAACAAGATTCGAACATAGGACCGAAAATTTCATTTTAGGATAAAAGAGCTTCAGGATGAGATAGAAAGTTTAATCTTACACAGTTTGCAGTTCTGCAGAATTTCTACAAATAATTTGAGTCGTGACGTCATATGACGCCATGTGACGTCATAAGCATACTTCTTAATTTTCATTTTAGGGCAATGATTTCGACATGATGCCAGTTGTTCAGAATAAAGAAAGTTTCAGAGTTATGACATTAAAGTATGCTCTTTTGAACAAAAGCATCTTCAGCACCCTATGACGTCGTGTGACGTCACAGCTAAAAATAGTGAAAAATGGTGTTCGCGCTCTACAGCCGTCATTTATGGTCGGATTTTCTTCAAATTTTCACAGATGGTACATCTTGAATCAAAGGTGTGCATATCTTGTCAGCTAACCGAAATTCCGAAAGACCGAAGTTCTGTGGCTGGAATAAGATTCGAACATAGGACCGAAAATTTCATTTTAGGATAAAAGAGCTTCAGGATGAGATAGAAAGTTGAAACTTACACAGTTTGCAGTTCTGCAGAATTTCTATAAATATTTTGAGTCGTGACGTCATATGACGTCATGTGACGTCATAAGCATACTTCTTATTTTCATGTTAGGGCTATGATTTCGACATGATGCCACTTATTCAGAATAATGAAAATTTCAGAGTTATGAAAGTAAAGTATGAGCTTTTGAACAAAAGCATCTTCAGCACCCTATGACGTCACATGACGTCACAACAAAAAATAGTGAAAAATGGTGTTCGCGCTCTACAGCCGTCATTTATGGTCGGATTTTCTTCAAATTTTCACAGATGGTACATCATGAAACTAAGGTGTGCATATCCTGTCAGCTAACCGAAGTTCCGAAAGACCGAAGTTCTGTGGCTGAAATAAGATTCGAACATAGGACCGAAAATTTCATTTTAGGATTAAATAGCTTCAGAATGAGATAGAAAGTTGAAACTTACACAGTTGCAGTTCTGCAGAATTTCTACGTTATTTTTGAGTGTTGACGTATATGACGTCAGTGACGTCATAAGATAATTATTTTATTTAGGCTATGATTTCGACATGATGCAGTTGTTCAGAATATTAAAATTTTAGATTATGACAGTATGTATGCTCTTTTGAACAAAGCATCATCAGCACCCTATGACGTCATGTGACGTCAGGCTAAAAATAGTGAAAAATGGTTTTCACGCTCTACAGCCGCCATTTATGGTCGGAATTTTCTTCAATTTTACAGATGGTACCTCTTGAAATTAAGGTGTGCATATCCTTTCAGCTAACCGTAGTTCCGAAAGACCGAAGTTCTGTGGCTCTAATAATATTCGAACATAGGACCGAAAATTTCATTTTAGGATTAAAGAGCTTCAGAATGAGATAGAATGTTGAAACTTACACAGTTTGCAGTTCTGCAGAATTTCTTAATATATTTGAGTCGTGACGTCACATGACGTCATGTACGTCATAACCATACTTCTTAATTTTATTTAGGGCAATGATTTCGACATGATGCCAGTTGTTCAGAATAATGAAAATTTCAGAATTATGACAGTAAAGTATACGCTTTTGAACATTATAATTTTCAACACCCTATGACGTCATGTGACGTCACAGCAAAAAATAGTGAAAAATGGTTTTCACGCTCTACAGTAGCCATTTATGGTCGGATTTTCTTGAAATTTTCACAGATGGGAAATAAAAGTTGAAACTTACACAGTTTGCAGTTCTGCAGAATTTCTTAACAGATTTTGAGTCGTGACGTCATATGACGTCATGTGACGTCATAAGCATACATCTTAATTTTCATTTAAGGCTAATGATTTCGACATGATGCCAGTTGTTCAGAATAATTAAAATTTCAGAGTTATGAAAGTAAAGTATGCGCTTTTGAACAAAAGCATCATCAGCACTCTATGACGTCATGTGACGTCAGAGCTAAAAATAGTGAAAAATGGTTTTCGCGCTCTACAGCCGTCATTTATGGTCGGATTTTCTTCAAATTTTCACAGATGGTACATCTTGAATCAAAGGTGTGCATATCCTGTCAGCTAACCGAAATTCCGAAAGACCGAAGTTCTGTGGCTGAAATAAGATTCGAACATATGACCGAAAATTTCATTTTAGTATTAAAGAGCTTCAGGATGAGATAGAAAGTTGAAACTTACGCAGTTTGCAGTTCTGCAGAATTCCTACATATATTTTGAGTCGTGGCGTCATATGACGTCATGAGACGTCATAAGCATACTTCTTAATTTTCATTTTAGGGCAATGATTTCGACATGATGCCAGTTGTTCAGAATAATGAAAATTTCAGAATTATGACAGTAAAGTATGCGCTTTGAACAAAGAATTTTCAGCACCCTATGACGTCGTGTGACGTCAGAGCTAAAAATAGTGAAAAATGGTGTTCACGCTCTGCAGCGGCCATTTATGTCGGACTTTCTTCAAATTTTCACAGATGGTACATCTTGAAATAAGGTGGGCATATCCTGTCAGCTAACCGAAATTTCGAAAGATCGAAGTTCTGTGGCTGAATAAGTATGAACATAGGACCAAAAATTTCATTTTAGGATAAAGAGCTTCAGGATAAATAGAAAGTTGAAACTTACACAGTTTGCAGTTCTGCATAATTTATTAAATATTTTGAGTCGTGACGTCAAATGTCGTCATGTGACGTCATACGCATACTTCTTAATTTTCTTTTAGGGCAATGATTTCGACATGATGCCAGTTGTTCAGAATAATAAAATTTAAGAGTTATGACAGTAAAGTATGGCTTTAGAACAAGGCAACTTCAGCACCTATGACGTCATGTGACGTCAGGGCTTAAAATAGTGAAAAAAAGTGTTAACGCTCTACAGCCGCCATTTATGGTCGGATTTTCTTGAAATTTTCACAGATGGTATATCTTAAAAGATAGGTGTGCATATCCTGTCAGGTAACCGAAATTTTCGAAAGACCGAAGTTCTGTGGCTGAAATAAGATTCGAACATAGGACCGAAAATTTCATTTTAGGATTGAAGAGCTTCAGGATGAGATAGAAAGTTGAAACTTACACAGTTTGCAGTTCTGCAGCATTTCTACAAATATTTTGAATCGTGACGTCATAGGACGTCATAAGCATACCACTTAATTTTAATTTTGGGCAATGATTTCGACATGATGCCAGTTGTTCAGAATAATGAAAATTTCAGAGTTATTGCAGTAAAGTATGCGCTTTTGAGCAACAGCTTTTTCAGCACCCTATGACGTCACCTGACGTCAGACTAAAAAATAGTGAAAAATGGTGTTCGTGCTATACAGCCGCCATTTATGATCAGATTTTCTTCAAATTTTTACAGATGGTACATCTTGAAACTAAGGTGTGAATATTTTGTCAGCTAAACTTAATTCCGAAAAACCGAAGTATTGTGGCTGAAGTAAGATTCGAACATAGGACCTTTAAACTAGAAATCAAGTTTGCAGTCATGTCCTGACGTCATATGACATCATGTTACGTCACAGACTAATACTTAGTTCTTATCATTTGCACTAATTTCGGAATATAATGTCAATTGTTCAGCATGAACATGAAATACTACCAGAGGTGAGTCAATACATGAAACTTCTATCTCCTGCTTTTTGCATTAACACAGCTTGCAGAAAGTCCTATCATTCGTTTTCACGAATGACATCTAGTTATTATTATTATTAGGACTTTCTGCCTAAAGCAGAAAGTCCTATTGGGTTTGTTATGTTTATTATTATTATTCTTTTCTTCTTCCTAACTAAACGCTTATTTTTATATGTTGCAATAGTCCTAGGACGATGAAATTTTTATGGCGTATTAGTCACGTGAGGAAATTTTGATTTCAATGATTTTCAGCACCCTATGACGTCACATGACGTCAGAGCTAAAAATAGTGAAAAATGGTGTTCGCGCTCTACAGCCGTCATTTATGGTCGGATTTTCTTCAAATTTTCACAGATGGTACATCATGAATCAAAGGTGTGCATATCCTGTCAGCTAACCGAAATTCCGAAAGACCGAAGTTCTGTGGATGAAATAAGATTCGAACATAGGACCGAAAATTTCATTTTAGGATTAAAGAGCTTCAGGATAAGATAGAAAGTTGAAACATACACAGTTTGCAGTTCTGCAGAATTTCTACATATATTTTGAGTCGTGACGTCATATGACGTCATGTGACGTCATAAGCATACTTCTTAATTTTCATTTAAGGGCAATGATTTCGACATGATGCCAGTTGTTCAGAATAATGAAAATTTCAGAGTTATGACAGTAAACTATGCGCTTTTAAACAAAAGCATCTTCAGCACCTATGACGTCACATGACGTCACAGCTAAAAATAGTGAAAAATGGTTTTCGCGCTCTACAGCCGTCATTTATGGTCGGATTTTCTTTAAATTTTCACAGATGGTACATCTTGAAACTAAGGTGTGCATATCCTGTCAGCTAACCGAAACTCCGAAAGACCGAAGTTCTGTGGCTGAAATAAGATTCGAGCATAGGACCGAAAATTTCATTTTAGGATTAAAGAGCTTCAGAATGAGATAAAAAGTTGAAACTTACACAGTTTGCAGTTCTACAGAATTACTACGTATATTTTGAGTCTTGACGTCATATGACGTCATGTGACGTCATAAACATTCTTCTTAATTTTCATTTTAAGGCAATGATTTTGACATGATGCCAGTTGTTCAGAATAATGAAAATTTCAGAGTTACGACAGTAAAGTATGCGCCTTTGACAAAAGAATTTTCAGCACCCTATGACGTCATGTGACGTCAAAGCTAAAAGAAGTCCATACGAAAAAAAAAATAAGTAAAAGGTAGAGAATTTAATATATATTCTTTCTAACGGAATTAATCTTAATATTTTTCAATTTTAGCAGAAAGTCCTATCATTCGTATCAACGAATGAAATCTAGTTATTATTATTATTCTACTTTTTTCTTCCTTTTGAGGTTCAAATTAAAACAGGTTGCCGATGAGCTAGCAGTATGAAATTTTAATAGTATGCACAGTGACTTTGGCGCTTTTGATCGTCATAACTTTTTCTTCATGTGACGTCACATGACGTCAGGGCTGAAAAAAGCTACAAAAGCTTGTTCGAGCTCTACAGCCGTCATGATTGGACCGATTTACTTGATTTTTTTCACAGAATGTATATATTATGTTCTTGTTGTGCAGGATTATATACGTTTTGCAATATTTGAAAAGATCAAGGATCTATGGCTGAACCAAGTTTCGAACTTTGGACCAGAAAATGTATTGAAGTATTACAAAGCACTCAGATAAGCTAGAAACATGAAATTTGGACAGAATATGTGTCCTATTGATTTCTTTCAGTTCTGAGAAGATTGACGTCGTATGACGTAAAATGACGTCATGACGCGTTATCAAATTTTTTATCCAAAATATACGGTTTTTTAGCACTGGAAGACAAAGTTTTTGACCGATTTGCATAAAATTTTCATTGAAGGTGCAACATAGCCTCTTATTGTCATCAGTCACGTCCGCTTCCGGAAAATAGCTAAGGTCAAGGTCACATGTCAATTATCGGTTTTTTCTTCGGCCTTAAATATCTCAAAAACGAAAAATATTTTATCGAGACACTATGCGTATAATTTGTAGTGCTTTGAAATGCCTTTCAGACGATATATAGTTTTTGAAGATCGGGGTTGAATCAGTTGAGTTATTGCAGAAAAACAAAAATGCTGCAACCCTAAGCGCACTTAACTACTTATATCTCGATAATTATTAATTTTTGTTAATAAGAGTATGAATATAATTTTAGATCAATGCCCGGCCGTTCTTTTGGTGTTTAAATTTTAAAGATTGACCTAATATTCATTAAGTTATAAGGAAAAACAAAACGATATGAACATATTTATTTCCGATTTTTGCCGTGTGCTCAAGGTTTAACCGCCCGTATCTACATAGTGTTTAACGATACATACAATTATGAAGCGATTGAATTGTGGGAAATCAAAAGACCTTTCTAACGGTACCTAGCTTTTTAAAATTGGACGTAATATAAGGAAGTTACATGAAAAATAAGAATTCAGTAAAACCGTTCTTTCATGCACTCCCGCAGTAAGTCCCGATCACTTGATTCCTTTTTTCGAAGAAACTATTTTTTTTTTTTTAAAATAACATATAGAACATTTTTATTTTTTTTGCATGATGTAATGCGGTTCTAATAATATGCAGATTTTAATGATCGGACCATAAATTATAAAGTTATTTGTCGAAAGGCAATAATAGACATGAACATCTTTTTGCCGACTTTTGCCGTTTTCTTGAAAAATAACTTTCTATATCTCAAAACCCGTAATAGAAAAGTTGAATGGTACCTAGCGTTTTAAAATTGGACATCGGACATCCTATAAGGAAGTTAGATAAGAAATAAGAAGTCATTTAAACCGTTCTTTCATGCATTTCTGCAGTTAGTCCCTATCATTTGATTGTTTTTTTTCTAAGAAACTATTAATTTTTGAAAATAACATAAAGAACAGTATTATTAGCGTGATGCAATGCGGTTCTAATGGTATGCAGATTTTAATGATCGGGCCATTAATTATAAAGTTATTTGTCGAAGGGCAATAATAGACATGAACATCGTTTTGCCGATTTTTTGCCGTTTCTTTGAAAAATAACTTTCTATATCTCAGAACACGTAACAGAAAAGTTGAAACATGAAACAAGTGAAATGTTGGAAATATAAAGGCCTTTCTTTTTTAAAATTGGACATCATATAAGGAAGTTAGATGAGTAATAAAAATTAATTTATACCGTTCTTTCATGCACTTCTGCAATTAGTCTTAATCACTTGATTGCTTTTTCTAAGAAACAATTAATTCTAAGCTCACCTGAGCACATGTGCTAAAGATGAGCTATTAGAATCGATGAATGTCCATTGTCCGTCCGTCTGTCCGTCAATCCGCCGTCCGTCCGTCGTCCACAATTAGTTTGTTTGCACTCTAGCATCTTCATTTCTTAAGTAATCATTTAAATTTACAATGTTTATTATTATCCTCTCACGGCCAACTTTGATTATGGCTGATATTAACTTCGTAGGTCAGGAGTTATGCCCCTTTTAATATTAAAATATGCAATTTTTTTGTTTGACTTAGCATCTTCATTTCTTAAGAATCATCTTCAAAAATTTACCATAAAATCTCGGCAATTTCGATTATGGCTGATATCGGACCATAAGGTCATGAGTTATGCTCCTTTAAATATTAAACAATGCAAATTTTTAGTTTGTTTGAACTGTAGCATCTTCATTTCTTAAGAATCATCTTCAAACTCTATGACAATGTTTATAGCCATATTCTTTTGGCCAAGTTCGATTATGGCTGATATATGTCAATTAGGTCAGGAGTTATGCCCCTTTTGATGTTTAAATGTGTGTGTTTTAAGCCATATTTTTTGAGTCAAGTTCGTGGAATTATAAATAATCTGATGGATTATGTTTTCAGTACAACTATGCTATAATTTAATAACTTCTACAGGCAATGATAACAGTTTTTCTCAGGTGAGAGTCTTTAGGGCCACCTTGGTCCTCTTGTTGAAAATATCATAAAGAACAATTTTTTTTATCATGATGCAGTGCAGTGTATTAAGTTATTTGTCGAATGGTAGTAGTTGACATGAATATCTTTTTGCCGATTTTTGCCTTTTTGGGGGGAGGAATAACTTTATATATCGCAAAAACAGATAGGTTTAAACCTAAAGTAAGTACATGTTTAAATCAGAAGACCTTTCTAACCATACCTGGGTTTTTAAAATCGGACATCATAGTTGCATGAAAGTAAGAATTTCTGGAAAAAAAAATCCTTGTGCTTCTGCAGTTGATCCCAGTTGATATTTCGTAGCAAAGGAATCTTTTATACCTTTTTAACATGTTAAAAGGACTAGTGATACTTCATTCCCTTGCAGAACACGAAGATTGAATATTATTGTAGTTATCTTAAAGATGGTTCTGGAAAAATTAGCATTATGAAATTTTAACTGAAAACAAAGCCACATATTCCCTTTTGAATGCAATGACTTTAAAATTTTAATTATGTTATATGACATCACAGATTTCTTCTGTTTTTAATTTATGTTTGCACTCTACAGCTGTCAATTCGGGACGGATTTCCTTCAATTTTTAAAGATGGTGTATTTCAGAAAATAAAATAAGTATGATCAGGTTTGACATGGTTTGAAGTGCAGAAAGCCCTTTCTTTTGTCCAGTACAAAAGGAGTCTAGTTATTATTATTATTATTATTATTATTTTTTCACCTTTTGAGGTTCAAATTAAAACAGGTTGCCAATAAGCCAGAAGCATGAAATTTTAACAGTGATCAGAGTGACTTTGGCCCTTTTGAATGCACTAATTTTCATCTTCATATGACGTCATGTGACGTCACAGCTAAAAATAGTGAAAAATGGTGTTCGCGCTCTACAGCCGTCATTTATGGTCAGATTTTCTTCAAATTTTCACAGATGGTACATCATGAAACTAAGGTGTGCATATCCTGTCAGCTAACCGAAATTCCGAAAGACCGAAGTTCTGTAGCTGAAATAAGATTCGAACATAGGACCGAAAATTTCATTTTAGGATTAAAGAGCATCAGGATGAGAATATGATTCAGATATTAAAATATGACGTCCTATTACGTCATGTGACGTCATAAGCATACTTCTTAATTTTCATTTTAGGGCAATGATTTCGACATGATGCCAGTTGTTCAGAATAATGAAAATTTCAGAGTTATGACAGTAAAGTATGCGCTTTTGAACAAAAGCATCTTCAGCACCTATGACGTCATGTGACGTCAGAGCTAAAAATAGTGAAAAATGGTGTTCACGCTCAAAAACGGCCATTTATGGTCGGATTTTCTTCAAATTTTCACAGATGGTACATCATGAAACTAAGATGTGCATATCCTGTCAACTAACCGAAATTCCGAAAGACCGAAGTTCTGTGGCTGAAATAAGATTCGAACATAGGACCGAAAATTTCATTTTAGGATTAAAGAGCTTCAGGATGAGATAGAAAGTTGAAACTTACACAGTTTGCAGTTCTGCAGATTTTCTTAAAATATTTTGAGTCCTGACGTCATTTGACGTCATGTGACGTCATAAGCATACTTATAATAAGGATTTTCTTCAATATTTGAAGATAGTGTATGTCAGAAAAGTAAATAAGTATGATCAGGTTTGACATAGTAAGCAGAAAGCCCTTTCTTTTGTTCAGAACAAAAGGAGTCTAGTTATTAGGACTTTCTGCCCTTTCGGCAGAAAGTCCTATTGGGTTTGTACTGTTTTTTTATTAGGGCTTTCTGCTTTTCGCAGAAAGACCTATTGGGTTTGTTCTGTCTTTTATTATTATTATTCTTTTTTTCCAACCTTTTCATGTTGTTATTTCATTAAGTTGCTGAAGGTCTAGGACAAAGAAATTCTATCAACAGACACCTGAAGCAATGGCATTTTGGAATATATTATTTTTATCTTCACATGACGTCACATGACGTCAGAACTAAAAATAGCTACCAAAGTTTGTACGCGCTGTACAGCCGTCATTTATGGACGGACTGTCATGGAATTTTCACAGAAGTTATATATTACGACCTCATTGTGCAGGATTATATAGGTTTGCCAAGATTCGAAAGAACTAAGGTTCTATGGCGAATCCAAGATTCGAACCAAGGACGTCAAATTTGAAATCCATATAAAATCGATTCTAGATGAGATAGAAAGTTGATATTTGGCGAGAATATATGTCTCTGTATTTCCTTTGCATTTTGTAAAGATGAACATCATATGACGTCATATGACGTCATCAAGTTGTATAGAATTTCCGATTTCTTTATGTCAATTTACTCATGTTGCAAAGGCTCATAGACAATGAAAATTTAATGTCCTATGTAGGTAATCATGAACATTTAGATTCAATGTTTAAAATTTTCATATGACGTCACATGACGTCAGAACTAAAAATAGCTACCAAAGATTGTACGCGCTGTACAGCCGTCATTTATGGACGGATTGGCATAGAATTTTCACAGAAGTTATATATTACGACATCATTGTGCAGGATTATATAGGTTTGCCAAGATTCGAAAGAACTAAGGTTCTATGGCGAATCAAAGATTCGAACCAAGGACGTCAAATTTCAAATCCATATAAAAAACGTTTCTAGATGAGATAGAAAGTTGATTTTTGGCGAGATTATACGTCTCTGTGTTTCCTTTGCATTATGTAAAGATGAACGTCATATGACGTCATTTAACGTCATCAAGTTGTTTAGAATTTCCGATTTCTTGATGTCAATTTACTCATGTTGCAAGGGTTCATAAACAATGGAAATTGAAAGTCCTTTGTAGGTGATCATGTTCATTTTGATCCAATGTTTAAAATTTTCGAACTATAAATAACTACCAAAGTTTGTCCGCTCTGTACAGCCGTCATTTATTGATAGATTGGCATGGAATCTTCACAGAAGTTATATATTACGACTTCATTGTGCAGGATTCTATAGGTCTGCCAAGATTCGAAAGAACTAAGGTTCTTTGACGAATCCAAGATACGAACCAAGGACGTCAAATTTTAAATACGTATAAAATCGTTTCTAGATGAGATAGAAATTTGATATTTAGCTAGCTTATACGTCTCTGTGTTTCCTTTGCATTTTGTAAAGATGAACGTCATATGACGTCATCATATTGTAGAGAATTTCCGATTCCTGAATGTCAATTTACTCATGTTGCAAAGGTTCATAGACAATGAAAATTTAATGTCATATGTAGGTAATCATGAACATTAAGATTTAATGAGTAAAATTTTCATATGACGTCACATGACATCAAAATTTAAAAAAGCAACCAAAGTTCATCCGCGCTGCACAGCCGTCATTTATGGACGGATTGGCATGGAATTTTCACAGAAGTTATATATTACGACTTAATTGTGCAGGATTATATAGGTTTGCCAAAATTCGAAAAACACCAGGTTTGTCATGGTTCACAGTGCAGAAAGCCCTATCTTTTGTTCAAAACAAAAGAAGTCTAGTTATTCTTCTTCTTATTCTTTATTTCTTCCTCTTATATTTGTGTTAATTTCGATGTGTTGCCATTGGCCCAGAACAATGAAAATTTTATGGCATATATTTCAAACCATGAGCTTTCGGATGCATTGAATTTCATATTCATATAACGTCATATAACGTCAGATTTGACGTCAGGTGAAAAAGTTTGTACGCGGTCTACAGCCATTATTTCTATATCGATTTTTATCAAATTTTCACAGAATGTGTATGTTAGGCTCTAGTTGTGCATCCCGGTGTCCGTTTTTTCAAATTCGAAAAGGCAATGATTCTATGGCGAATCCAAATTTCGAACCATTTACGTAAAAATTCAAATGCGTATAAAATCGCTTACAAATGAGCTAGAAAGATGATATTTGGACAGAATATAAGTCTCAAGGGTTTCTTTACATTCTCTGAAGATGAACGTCATATAACGTCATATGACGTCATGAGGTGAAAAGTAATTTCTAATTTTTACGTGTTAATTTTTATATGTTGTACACGTCCGAGCACCTCTAAAATTTTATAGCATATGTTTCAGATAGAACATTTAGCATTTCAATAATTTTCATTTGCCTATTACGTGTTTTGACGTCAAACTTGACATCGTCTTAAAATGTTTGTACGCGGTCTACATCCATTATTTCTGGGCCGATTTTCATCAAAATTTCACGGAATGTGTATATTAGAGTCTACTTGTGCATCCCGGTGTCCGTTTTTCCAAATTCGAAAATGCAAAGGTTTTATGGCGGATCCAAGATTCGAACCATTGACGTCAAATTTTAAATACGTATAAAATCGTTTCCAGATGAGTTAGAAATATAATATTTGGAAAGTAAATAAGTCTCCGAGAGTGCTTTAAATTCTATGAAGATGAACGTCATTTGACGTCATATGACGTCATAAGGTTAAAAATAATTTTTGATATATACGCGTAAATTTAAATATGTTGTTACCTTCCAAGGACCATGGAAATCTTATGGTATATACTTTAGAAATGATTTAGAATGCAATGTAATTCATATTAATTTGACGTTATATCACATCATATTTGACGTCAGGACAAAAAGGTTTTACGCGGTGTACAGCCATTATTTTTTGGCCAATTTTCAGCAAATTTCAAAGAAAATATTCCAAGTTAAATAAATCGTTATAAAAAAATGATTTTCAGTTACTTTTGCCATTTCCTCCAAGTTAAACGGTATATTTTTCAAAGTTATTTAAGTTATGGCCATACAAAAGCAAGTTAAAGGCTGCAATTTCATATCCTCTTACTTTTTTTGCTTTTAAGTATTTGACAAATGTAGCAGAAAGTCCTATCATTCGTATCAACGAATGAAATCTAGTTATTATTATTATTATTATTATTATTCTTTTCTTCTTCCTAACTAAACGCTTATTTTTATATGTTGCAATAGTCCTAGGACGATGAAATTTTTATGGCTTATTAGTCACGTGAGGAAATTTTGATTTCAATGATTTTCAGCACCCTATGACGTCACATGACGTCACAGCTAAAAATAGTGAAAAATGGTGTTCGCGCTCTACAGCCGTCATTTATGGTCGGATTTTCTTCAAATTTTCACAGATGGTACATATTGAATCAAAGGTGTGCATATCCTGTCAGCTAACCGAAATTCCGAAAGACCGAAGTTCTGTGGCTGAAATAAGATTCGAACATAGGACCGAAAATTTCATTTTAGGATAAAAGAGCTTCAGGATGAGATAGAAAGTTGAAACTTACACAGTTTGCAGTTCTGCAGAATTTCTACAAATATTTTGAGTCGTGACGTCATATGACGTCATGTGACGTCATAAGCATACTTCTTAATTTTCATTTTAGGGCAATGATTTCAACATGATGCCAGTTGTTCAGAATAATGAAAATTTCAGAGTTATGAAAGCAAAGTATGCGCTTTTGAACAAAAGCATCTTCAGCACCCTATGACGTCACATGACGTCACAGCAAAAAATAGTGAAAAATGGTGTTCGCGCTCTACAGCCGTCATTTATGGTCGGATTTTCTTCAAATTTTCACAGATGGTACATATTGAATCAAAGGTGTGCATATCCTGTCAGCTAACCGAAATTCCGAAAGACCGAAGTTCTGTGGCTGAAATAAGATTCGAACATAGGACCGAAAATTTCATTTTAGAATTAAAGAGCTTCAGGATGAGATAGAAAGTTGAAACTTACACAGTTTGCAGTTCTGCAGAATTTCTACAAATATTTTGAGTCGTGACGTCATATGACGTCATGTGACGTCATAAGCATACTTCTTAATATTCATTTTAGGGCAATGATTTTGACATGATGCCAGTTGTTCAGAATAATGAAAATTTCAGAGTTATGAAAGCAAAGTATGTGCTTTTGAACAAAAGCATGTTCAGCACTCTATGACGTCACATGACGTCACAGCAAAAAATAGTGAAAAATGGTGTTCGCACTCTACAGCCGTCATTTATGGTCAGATTTTCTTCAAATTTTCACAGATGGTACATTTTGAAACTCAGGTGTGCATATCCTGTCAGCTAACCAAACTTCCAAAAGACTGAAGTTCTGTGGCTGAAAAAAGATTCGAACATAGGACCGAAAATTTCATTTTAGGATTAAAGAGCTTCAGGATAAGATAGAAGGTTGAAACTTACACAGTTTGCAGTTCTGCAGAATTTCTATATATATCTTGAGTTTTGACGTCATATGACGTCTTGTGACGTCATAAGCATACTTCTTAAATTTTGCAGTATTAGACTTTTTCAGAAAACGAAAATGTCAGAGTTATGACAGAAAGTATGCCCTTTTGAACAAAAGCATCTTTAGCACACTATGACGTCATGTGACGTCAGAGCTAAAAATAGTGAAAAATGGTGTTCACGCTCTACAGCCGCCATTTATGGTCGGATTTTCTTCAAATTTTCACAGATGGTACATCTTGAAAGTTAAGTGTGCATATCCTGTCAGCTAACCAAAATTCCGAAAGACCGAAGTTCTGTGGCTGAAATAAGATTCGAACATTGGCCGAAAATTTATTTTAGGTTAGATAAAGGTTGAAACTTAAACAGTTTGCAGTTCTGCAGAATTTCTACATATGTTTAGAGTTATGACGTCATATGACGTCATGTGACGTCACAGACTTATACTTAGTTCTTCTCATTTGCACTAATTTCGGAATATAATTTCAATTGTTCAGCATGAACATGAAATACTACCAGAGGTGAGTCATTACATGAAACTTCTATCTCCTGCTTTTTGCATTAACACAGCTTGCAGAAAGTCCTATCATTCGTTTTTTTTTTCTATGTTGCAATATTCCGGATGAAATTTTTATGACTTATTAGTCACGTGAGGAAATTTTGATTTCTATGATTTTCATATGCCTATGACGTCATATGACGTCACATTTGAAATATGCTACAAAAGTTTGTACGCGGTCTACAGCCATTGTTTGTGAACCGATTTGCATCAAATTTTTACAGATTGTGTATATTAAGTTCTAGTTGTGCATCCCGGTGTCCGTTTTTCAAAATTCGAAAAGTCCATGGTTCTATAGCGAATCCAAGATTCGAACCAAGGTCGTAAATTTTTAAAATGCTTATAAAATCTGTCCTATTTAAGATAGAAAGTTGATATTTAGTCAGTATATAGGTCTCTAGAATTTTAAATTTTGTGAAAATATATGTCATATGACGTCACGTGACGTCATTATATGATAATGTATTTCTAATATTAACAAGAATATTTCTATATGATGACATTGTCGAAAGGCAATGAAAATTTAAAGACACATGCTTCAAACGGCTGAAATTTTGATTTCTATGATATTCATATGCCTATGACGTCATATGACGTCACACTGGAAATATGCAACAAAAGTTTGTACGCTGTCTACAGCCACTGTTTATGAACCGATTTGCATCAAATTTTCACAGAATGTGTATATTAAGTTCTAGTTGTGCATCCCGGTGTCCGTTTTTCAAAATTCGAAAAGTCCAAGGTGCTATAGCGATTCCAAGATTCGAATCAAGGTCGTTAATTTTCAAATTCTTATAAAATCGGTCCTATTTGAGATAAAAAGATGATATTGGGTAGTATATAGGTCTCTGGGAGTTTTAAACATTTTGTAAAAATAAATGTCATATGACGTCACGTGACGTCATTATATGATAATGAATTTCTATTACTAACAAGATTATTTCTATATCTTGAAATTTTCGAAGGGCAATGAAAAATTAATGCCGCATGCTTCAGATGCTGAAATTTCGATTTCAATGATTTTCAGAAGCCTATGACGTCATATGACGTCACATTTGAAATTGACTACGAAAGTTTAAACACGGTCCAGAGCCATTATTAATGGGCCGATTTTCATCAAATTTTCACAGAATGTGTATATTACGTTCTTATTGTGTATACCGGTGTCCGGTTTTTCAAAATTCGAAAAGTCCAAGCATATATGGCGGATCCAAGATTCGAACCAAAGACGTCAATTTTTAAATGCTTATAAAAACTGTCCTATTTGAGATAGAAAGTTGAAATTTTGTCAGTTAGTAGGTCTCTGGGTGTCTTAACAATTATGTGAAAATAAATATCATATGACGTCACGTGACGTCATTTTTTATTATTATTATACTTTCCTTCTTCCTAACTAAACGCTTATTTTAATATGTTGCAATAGTCCTAGGACGATGAAATTTTTATGGGTTATTAGTCACGTGAGGAAATTTTGATTTCAGTGATTGTCAGCACCCTATGACGTCACATGACGTCACAGCTAAAAATAGTGAAAAATGGTGTTAGCGCTCTACAGCCGTCATTTATGGTCGGATTTTCTTCAAATTTTCACACATGGTACATCTTGAAACTAAGGTGTGCATATCCTGTCAGCTAACAGAATTTCCGAAAGACCGAAGTTCTGTTGCTGAAATAAGATTCGAACATAGGACCGAAAATTTCATTTTAGCATTAAAGAGCTTCAGGATGAGATAGAAAGTTGAAACTTACACAGTTTGCAGTTCTGCAGAATTTCTACATATATTTTGAGTCGTGACGTAAAATGTCGTCATGTGACGTCATAAGCACATTTCTTAATTTTCATTTTAGGGCAATGATTTCGACATGATGCCAGTTGTTCAGAATAATGAAAATTTTAGAGTTATGACAGTAAAGTATGCGCTTTTGAACAAAAGCATCTTCAGCACCCTATGACGTCATGTGACGTCAGAGCTAAAAATATTGAAAAATGGTGTTCGCGCTCTACAGCCGCCATTTATGGTCAGATTTTCTTCAAATTTTCACAGATGGTACATCTTGAAACTAAGGTGTGCATATCCTGTCAGCTAACAGAATTTCCGAAAGACCGAAGTTCTGTGGCTGAAATAGGATTCGAACATAGGACCGAAAATTTCATTTTAGCATTAAAGAGCTTCAGGATGAGATAGAAAGTTGAAACTTACACAGTTTGCAGTTCTGCAGAATTTCTACATATATTTTGAGTCGTGACGTAAAATGTCGTCATGTGACGTCATAAGCACATTTCTTAATTTTCATTTTAGGGCAATGATTTCGACATGATGCCAGTTGTTCAGAATAATGAAAATTTTAGAGTTATGACAGTAAAGTATGCGCTTTTGAACAAAAGCATCTTCAGCACCCTATGACGTCATGTGACGTCAGAGCTAAAAATATTGAAAAATGGTGTTCGCGCTCTACAGCGGCCATTTATGGTCGGATTTTCTTCTAATTTTCACAGATGGTACACCTTGAAACTAAGGTGTACATATCCTGCCAGCTTACCGAAATTCCGAAAAACCGAAGTATTGTGGCTGAAGTAAGATTCGAACATAGGACCAAAAATTTCATTCTAGGGTTAAAGAACTTCGGGATGAGATAGAAAGTTGAAACTTACACAGTTTGCAGTTCTGCAGCATTTCTACAAATATTTTGAATCGTGACGTCAGAGGACGTCATAAGCATACCACTTATTTTTAATTTGGGGCAATGATTTCGACATGATGCCAGTTGTTCAGAATAATGAAAATTTCAGAGTTATTGCAGTAAAGTATACGCTTTTGAGCAACAGCATTTTCAGCACCCTATGACGTCACGTGACGTCAGAGCTAAAAATAGTGAAAAATGGTGTTCGCGCTCTACAGCCGCCATTTATGATCACATTTTCTTCAAATTTTTACAGATGGTACATCTTGAAACTAAGGTGTGAATATTTTGTCAGCTAACCTTAATTCCGAAAAACCGAAGTATTGTGGCTGAAGTAAGATTCGAACATAGGACCAAAAATTTCATTCTAGGGTTAAAGAACTTCGGGATGAGATAGAAAGTTGAAACTTACACAGTTTGCAGTTCTGCATAATTTCTACATATATTTTGAGTCGTGACGTCATATGACGTCATAAGCATACTACTACTACTGCTACTTATTTTTTTTTCTTCGTAACGAAACGCTTATTTTTCGCGGAATACAATGTCAATTGTTCAGCATGAACATGAAATACTACCAGAGGTGAGTCATTACTTGAAACTTCTATCTCCTGCTTTTTGCATTAACACAGGTTGCAGAAAGTCCTATCATTCGTTTAGACGAATGACATCTAGTTATTCTTCTTCTTCTTCTTATTATTATTCTTTTTTTCTTCCTCTTATATTTGTGTTAATTTCGAGGTGTTGCCATTGACTCAGAACAATGAAAATTTTATGGCATATATTTCAAACCATGAGCTTTCGGATGCAATGAATTGTATATTCATATGACGTCATATAACGTCAGATTTGACGTCAGGTGAAAAAGTTTGTACGCGGTCTACAGCCATTATTTCTGGATCGATTTTCATCAAAATTTCACAGAATGTGTATGTTAGGCTCTAGTTGTGCATCCCGGTGTCCGTTTTTCCAAATTCGAAAAGGCAAAGTTTTTATGGCGAATCCAAGATTCGAACTAATGACGTCAAATTTCAAATGCGTATAAAATCGCTTCCAGAAAAGCTAGAAAGCTGAGATTTGGACTGAATATTAGTCTCTATGTCTTCTTTACATTCCGAAAAGATGAACGCCATATGACGTCACATGACGTCATAATGCTCTAAAAACTTTCGTATTAAAACTTAACGGTTTTTAAGCCCTGTAGGCTTTATTTTTTGCATGATTTACTTGAAATTTTGTCTGAAGATGCAGTATTAGATTCTATGGAGCTATGTCACTTCCGTTTCCGGAAAATCCCAAAGGTCAAGGTCATATATCAATTATCGGGTTTTTCTTCGGCCTTAAATATCTCAAAAACGGTAAATATTCTATCGAGACATTATGCGTATAATTTGTAGTGCTTAGAAAGACCTTTCAGATGATATTTAGTTTTTGATGATCGGGGTTGAATCGGTTGAGTTATGGCGGAAAAACAAAAATTCAGTAACCCTCAGTGTGTTTAACCGTTTATATCTCGAAATCCTTTGATTTTTCAAAATATGATGATGAATATTATTTGTAGATAATGGAAGTTCATCAAAAACTTAATTGTTTGGTAAATTTTTCATTTTTCAGGTGGTTTAAGAGCTTGTATCTCAAAAAGTATTAGTAATATTCCTAAACATAAAGCGTGTGAAATGTAGAGAATTTTCAGACGAATAATTTGGTACCTTAAGTTTTGAAATTGAACAAAGTATAAGGAAGTTACATCAAAAATAAGAATTTAAACATGTAGAATTTCAGCGATTCTGCCGTGTTGTCAAACTTCTGTGGCTAATATCTAGAAGCTCCTTAGAAATAAGTCCAAACCTTAAGCAAGTGACATGTAGAGAATTTTAAGACGATTATTTTGGTACCTAGAGTTTTAAAATTGATTAAAGTATAAGGAAGTTACATTAAAAATACGAATATAAACCCAAGTGTAAGAATTTTCGAGAAATACCCTACTTTCGCTTTCACGTTAATTGAAGCATTTTCGGAAAATATGTAAGTTTACAGCTATGTATTAGTCATATAAATTGCAAACAACTTTTTACTTATATCATATTGATATTACTAGCTAAACAAGCGTACCCTTTCCGGTGCCCGAGTGGTTAGAGCGTCCGCCTCGGGAGCGGAAGGTCGTGGGTTCGATCCCCGACCCGACATACCAAAGTCGTAAAAAATGGTACTGTTATAGCTTGGCGCTCAGCATATAAGGGTATTTGCAGGACTGGTTGGCTCGGTATCAGGATGATGTGACTGGGTGTGGTATCATGCCACATGTCTACGGCGTGATACTGCAGTGTGGTAGTCCTATACCCGCAGGAAGTAGACATCGTGACTGGCTGAATTACTGTCGGTGGGACGTTAAACCCAACAAACAAACTGATATCATATATAGCAGTGTTTATTACACCAATCCCTACACACGAGGTGTGCACACTGGCGCATGTTGACGTCTTTTGTAAACATTTATTAAAGTTGCTTAAATAATCATGTTTATAGATAAACATTTACATAAGAATGAGGAGTTTCGGAAATATTTTTTGCAAAGGGACTCCTAAGGAAAGGAAAAGATGCTAAATTAAATACTAAAATACAAGAATAGTTTATTAGGTTTAACGTCCCACCGACAGTATTAAAGTCTTTTGGAGACAATGTCTACTTGAGACAAATGTAGTGTTGTCACACTGCACAGTATCACGTCGTAGACAGTTGGCATGATACCACACCCAGTCACATTATCCGGACACCGGGCCATCAGTCCTGGAACTACCCTTATTAAGCTGAGCGCCAACCAAGGGAGCTATACCAGTACCTATGTTTACGAATTTGGTAAATACAAGAATTGAATAATTGATATAACGTTTTTAAACAACCTACAGATCATGTGTTATCTCGTTTAATTTGGTATTTACGGGGTATTCCTAGCCTTGATATCTTCCGCTGACACCGACTTTTTTAAACGATTATCTTTTCCATATTTCGTTCTTTCCTTAATGTCAATCAGTTGCTATTTTCTGATTTTTCAACTAATTCAAACAAGATAAATAAATAAAAAAAACAGCCATCACATAAATTGATTGAAATCTGAAAAAGAAATGAGCCGACGGTCAAAAAATGCGCGAAATTTATGTGTTACATCCATATTTGGAAAGCACGTGCACGTGTGTGAATACTTTAACAACACGCTGACGTAACACTTATATGGCGCCATCTTCTGATATAGCAGCATAACATAGTAATAGGGCGGGGCAAACTCTAAGTTTAAGTTAGTCAGTGTTAATTAAGTATAGGTTAGTGTTTTTTTAGTAAGCATTAAGTCCATTAAATCGGTGTGGCGCGGCAAAGCCGCGCGACCGATTTAATGGTCTTAATGCTTACTAAATAACACTAACCTATATGTACTTAGTGTTTGAAATTATGTTTTGAAATTTCACATTCCAAATATAGTATTGATTTTTTAGACTCCGCCCTATCAACCTTTTCCCGGCGTTAATTACATCACGTGACATGTAACATGTTATGTCAAAGGTCAATGCGTCGCTCTAGCTGTGTATATCTGTGTAGATCTACGCTCCAAATGAGCATTGAACCGGAAGCCGACTTTGATCTCTTCGGCAAAAAAGTGGTGATTGAAATTTGAATAAAAGATACTGTTTAGAAAGGTTCATATATCTGCACCTATATATGTTGTGGTTTGAACATTAATTTTTTTTATTTAAGCAACCCTTGTTTGTAAGTGTTTTTTTTTCTTCTCTTCTCATTATTTATATACATTTTTCAATTTGAATTTATTTAATTGGATATTTACTTAATCGCTTTGTTTAGTAATTAGTTATATATTGCCCGTTCTTTGTTAACATGTTCAGACATTGAAATTACACAAGTGTCTTTAAAGCGATGTCCCATACTAATGTTGTTAGAACTTGTGGAACTTTATTGCATGTCTTTCAGTCAAAATCTCACCTTAATTCAACATTAAATAGGGTCACTTTTTTCTGTGTAGGCACATCCGGTAACCAAGGGCAGGTAACTGTGGTCTTAGTCTATTTTGGTGAACACATAAAGCTCCGCTTCTCGACACATCTTGACGCACATGCGCAGTGAAGGTGCTTGAAGCTGGTTTTAAATTGATTAGTTGATTTAGCGGAATAGTGTTAAGTGACAAGTTGATGCCGATTTAATGAATTAAATGGAGACAAAATTTTGAAAAAATGGAATGATTTCATTGGACAAAATATAATTTCAAACACTAAGAGAGAATGTAACAGTTAAGAAGCCGTCACTCGCTACGCTCGTTCCGGCTTCTTAACTGTAAAATTCTCTCTTAATAAACACTATCTATAACGAATACAGTCGTCTCCATCGTATGTACAAGCATTATTGAAATTTAACTCACGAGGCTACACGCGTCGACGAATCTATTGCATGGTAGCATTTACGGTTTTATTCCCGCGACTGTACACGAAATAAAAAAAAAAGAATTTTGATATGCAGAATAATAGGTTTAAGTTTAATTGCTTATTTTTTGAAAAACTATAAAACTAGACCCAAATATGCTACAATTGAATTGTAGGGATTTTCAGGACATTTATTTTGGTACCTAGTATACTAAACTTGGAATCTCTCAGCCCCTCATCGCTGTGGGTTCGAATTCCGGTAGGGACTTCGGATTTTTCATGTGAGGAAGCCTTCCAGCTGGCTTGCGGTAGGTCGGTGGTTATATCCGCGTATCTCTGTGTACTCGGGGTCTTCCTCCACCTGTAATTAGCTGGAGTGTCTATATGATTGAAATACTACCACAGCGACGGTAAACCCCAATACAACAACAACAATTAAAATTGGTCAAGTTATAAGAAAGCGATATCAAAATAAAGATTAATTTATTTTCGACATATGGCTTACTTCACAAAGTTCATGCTGAGAAGTATACAAAAAAATATAATATATATTCTTTCTAACGGTATTAATCTTTACATTTCAAAATGTTGCAGAAAGTCCTATCATTCGTATCAACGAATGAAATCTAGTTAGGACTTTCTGCCTAAAGCAGAAAGTCCTATTGGGTTTGTTATGTTTATTATTAGGACTTTCTGCCCTTTCGGCAGAAAGTCCTCTTGGGTTTGTACTGTTTATTAGGACTTTCTGCCTAAAGCAGAAAGTCCTATTGGGTTTGTTATGTTTATTATTAGGGCTTTCTGCCTAAAGCAGAAAGTCCTATTGGGTTTGTTATTTTTTTATTATTATTATTATTATTATTTGTCCTCCTTTTGAGGTTCAAATTAAAACAGGTTGCCAATAAGCCAGCATCATGAAATTTTAACAGTGATCAGAGTGACTTTGACGTCACAGCTAAAAATAGTGAAAAATGGTGTTCGCGCTCTACAGTCGTCATTTATGGTCGGATTTTCTTCAAATTTTCACAGATGGTACATCTTTGAACTAAGGTGTGCATATCCTGTCAGCTAACCGAAATTCCGAAAGACCGAAGTTCTGTGGCTGAAATAAGATTCGAACATAGGATCGAAAAGTTCATTTTAGGATTAAAGAGCTTCAGGATGAGATAGAAAGTTGAAACTTACACAGATTGCAGTTCTGCAGAATTTCTACATATATTTTGAGTCGTGACGTCATATGACGTCAAGTGACGTCATAAGCATACTTCTTAATTTTCATTTTAGGGCAATGATTTCGACATGATGCCAATTGTTCGGAATAATGAAAATTTCAGAGTTATGACAGTAAAGTATGCGCTTTTGAACAAAAGCATCTTCAGCACCCTATGACGTCACATGACGTCAGAGCTAAAAATAGTGAAAAATGGTGTTCGCGCTCTACAGCCGTCATTTATGGTCGGATTTTATTCAAATTTTCACAGATGGTACATCATGAAATTAAGGTGTGCATATACTGTCAACTAACCGAAATTCCGAAAGACCGAAGTTCTGTGGGTGAAATAAGATTCGAACATAGGACCGAAAATTTCATTTTAGGATTAAAGAGCATCAGGATGAGATAGAAAGTTGAAACTTAAACAGTTTTCAGTTCTGCATGATTTCTAAATAAATTTTGAGTCATGACGTCATATGACGTCATGTGACGTCATAAGCAAACTTTTTAATTTTCCTTATAGGGGAATGATCTCAACATGATGCCAGTTGTTCAGAATAATGAAAATTTCAGAGTTATGACAGTAAAGTATACGCTTTTGAACAAGAGCATCTTCAGCACCCTATGACGTCATGTGACGTCAGAGCTAAAAATAGTGAAAAATGGTGTTCACGCTCTAAAACGACCATTTATGGTCGGATTTTCTTCAAATTTTCACAGATGGTACATCTTGAAACTAAGGTGTACCTATCCTGTCAGCTAACCGAAATTCTGAAAGACCGAAGTTCTGTGGCTTAAATAAGATTCGAACATAGGACCGAAAATTTCATTTTAGGATTAAAGAGCTTCAGGATGAGATAGAAAGTTGAAACTTACACAGTTTGCTGTTCTGCAGAATTTCTTAAAATATTTTGAGTTGTGACGTCATATGACGTCATGTGACGTCATAAGCATACTTATAATAAGGATTTTCTTCAATATTTGAAGATGGTGTATGTCAGAAAAGTAAATAAGTATAATCAGGTTTGACATAGTTAGCAGAAAGCCCTTTCTTTTGTTCAGAACAAAAGGAGTCTAGTTATTATTATTCTTTTCTTCTTCCTAACTAAACGCTTATTTTTATATGTTGCAATAGTCCTAGGACGATGAAATTTTTATGGCTTATTAGTCACGTGAGGAAATTTTGATTTCAATGATTTTCAGCACCCTATGACGTCACAGCTAAAAATAGTGAAAAATGGTGTTCGCGCTCTACAGCCGTCATTTATGGTCGGATTTTCTTCAAATTTTTACAGATGGTACATCTTGAATCAAAGGTGTGCAAATCCTGTCAGCTAAGCGAAATTCCGAAAGACCGAAGTTCTGTGGCTGAAATAAGATTCGAACATAGGACCGAAAATTTCATTTTAGGATAAAAGAGCTTCAGGATGAGATAGAAAGTTGAAACTTACACAGTTTGCAGTTCTGCAGAATTTCTACAAATATTTTGAGGCGTGACGTCATATGACGTCATGTGACGTCATAAGCATACTTCTTAATTTTCATTTTAGGGCAATGATTTCGACATGATGCCAGTTGTTCAGAATAATGAAAATTTCAGAGTTATGAAAGGAAAGTATGCGCTTTTGAATAAAAGCATCTTCAGTACCCTATGACGTCATGTGACGTCACAGCTAAAAAATGTGAAAAAAGGTGTTCGCGCTCTACAGCCGTCATTTATGGTCGGATTTTCTTCAAATTTTCACAGATGGTACATCTTGAATCAAAGGTGTGCATATCCTGTCAGCTAACCGAAATTCCGAAAGACCGAAGTTCTGTGGCTGAAATAAGATTCGAACATAGGACCGATAATTTCATTTTAGGATTAAAGAGCTTCAGGATGAGATAGAAAGTTGAAACTTACACAGTTTGCAGTTCTGCAGAATTTCTGCATATATCTTGAGTCTTGACGTCATATGACGTCTTGTGACGTCATAAGCATACTTCTTAATTTTCATATTTCGGCAATGATTTTGACATGATGCCAGTTGTTCAGAATAACGAAAATTTCAGAGTTATGACAGTAAAATATGCCCTTTTGAACAAAAGCATCTTTAGCACACTATGACGTCATGTGACGTCAGAGCTAAATATAGTGAAAAATGGTGTTCACGCTCTACAGCCGCTATTTATGGTCGGATTTTCTTCAAATTTTCACAGATGGTACATCTTGAAAGTTAGGTGTGCATATCCTGTCAGCTAATCGAAATTCCGAAAGACCGAAGTTCTGTGGCTGAAATAAGATTCGAACATAGGACCGAAAATTTCATTTTAGGATTAAAAAACTTCAGGATGAGATAGAAAGTTGAAACTTAAACAGTTTGCAGTTCTGCAGAATTTCTACATATGTTTAGAGTTATGATATCATATGACGTCATGTGACGTCACAGACTAATACTTAGTTCTTATCATTTGCACTAATTTCGGAATATAATGTCAATTGTTCAGCATGAACATGAAATACTACCAGAGGTGAGTCATTACATGAAACTTCTATCTCCTGCTTTTTGCATTAACACAGCTTGCAGAAAGTCCTATCATTCGTTTTCACGAATGACATCTAGTTATTATTATTATTCTTTTCTTCTTCCTAACTAAACGCTTATTTTAACATGTTGCAATGCACCTAGGACGATGAAATTTTTATGGCTTATTAGTCACGTGAGGAAATTTTGATTTCAATGATTTTCAGCACCCTATGACGTCACATGACGTCACAGCTAAAAATAGTGAAAAATGGTGTTCGCGCTCTACAGCCGTCATTTACGGTCGGATTTTCTTCAAATTTTCACAGATGGTACATCTTGAATCAAAGGTGTGCATATCCTGTCAGCTAACCGAAATTCCGAAAGACCGAAGTTCTGTTGCTGAAATAAGATTCGAACATAGGACCGAAAATTTCATTTTAGGATTAAAGAGCTCCAGGATGAGATAGAAAGTTGAAATTTACACAGTTTGTAGTTCTGCAGAATTTCTACAAATATTTTCAGTCAGAACGTCATTTGACGTCATGTGACGTCATAAGCATACTTCTTAATTTTCATTTTAGGGCAATGATTTTGACATGATGCCAGTTGTTCAGAATAATGAAAATTTCAGAGTTATGAAAGTAACGTATGCGCTTTTGAACAAAAGCATCTTGAGAATCCTATGAGGTCACATGACGTCACAGCTAAAAATAGTGAAAAATGGTGTTCGCGCTCTACAGCCGTCATTTATGGTCGGATTTTCTTCAAATTTTCACAGATGGTACATCTTGAATCAAAGGTGTGCATATCCTGTCAACTAACCGAAATTCCGAAAGACCGAAGTTGTGTGGCTAAAATAAGATTCGAACATAGGACCGAAAATTTCATTTTAGGATTAAAGAGCTTCAGGATGAGATAGAAAGTTGAAACTTACACAGTTTGCAGTTCTGCAGAATTTCTACATATATTTTGAGTCGTGACGTCATATGACGTCATATGACGCCATAAGCATACTTCTTAATTTTCATATTAGGGCAATGATTTCGAGATGATGCCAGTTGTTCAGAATAATCTAAATTTCAGAGTTATGAGAGTAAAGTATGCGCTTTTGAACAAAAACATCTTCAGCACCCTATGACGTCATGTGACGTCACAGCTAAAAATAGTGAAAAATGGTGTTCGCGCTCTACAGCCGTCATTTATGGTCGGATTTTCTTCAAGTTTTCACAGATTGTACATATTGAAACTAACGTGTGCATATCCTGTCAGCTAACCGAAATTCCGAAATACCGAAGTTCTGTGGCTGAAATAAGATTCGAACATAGGACCGAAAATTTCATTTTAGGATTAAAGAGCTTCAGAATGAGACAGAAAGTTGAAACTTACACAGTTTGTAGTGCGACAGAATTTCTACATATATTTTGAGTCGTGACGTCATATGATGTCATATGACGTCATAAGCATACTTCTTAATTTTCATATTAGGGCAATGATTTCGACATGATGCCAGTTGTTCAGAATAATGAAAATTTCAGAGTTATGAAAGTAAAGTATACGCTTTTGAACAAAAGAATTTTCAGCACCCTTTGACGTCATGTGACGTCAGAGCTAAAAATAATGAAAAATGGTGTTCACGCTCTACAGCCGCCATTTATGGTCGGATTTTCTTCAAATTTTTACAGATTGTACAT
>CM037786.1:57451051-57501051 GCA_021229015.1 Solen grandis | reverse complement strand
ATATGGCTATAAACATTGTTCTAAAGATTGAAGATGTTTACTTCAGAATGAAGATCTAGAGTGCAAATAAAGTGAAATATTACATATTTTATATCAAAAGGGGCATAACTCCTGACCTATTTGACAGATATCAGCCATAATCGAACTTGCCCAAAAGAATATGGCTATAAACATTGTCAAAGAGTTTGAAGATGATTCTTAAGAAATGAAAATGCTAGAGTGCAAACAAACTAAATATTGGCATTTTTTTAATATTTAAAGGAGCATAACTCATACCTTATGGGCCGATATCAGCCATAATCAAAAATTTTCCGAGATGTTATGCTAATAAACATTGTCATAACGTTTGAAAGATGATTGCTTAAGAAATGAAGATGCTAGAGTGCAAAGAAACTGAAATTGGCATATTTTTTATATCAAAAGGGGCATAACTCCTGACCTAAAAATTTAATATCAGCCATAATCGAAGTTGGTCCTGAGATGATGGTAATAAACATTGTCCATAAAGTTGAAGATGATTGCTTAAGAAATGAAGATGCAAGAGTGCAAAGTGTCAATGACAATGTGAAATCTAGCTTTTTTCAATATTAAAAGGGCATAACTCCTCACCTAATAGGCCGATATCACCATAATCGAACTTGACTAAGATTTTATGGTAATAAACATTTTCATTAAGTTTGAAAATGATTGCTTAAGAAGATGCTAGAGTGCAAACAAACTAATTGTGGACGACGGACGGACGGTGGATTGACGGTCGGACAGACGGACGGACAGATGGACGGACAACGGACAGTCACGTTTCTTATAGCTCATCTTGAGCACATGTGCTCAGGTGAGCTAAGAATTAATAGTTTCTTAGAAAAAAGCAACCAAGTGATTAGGACTAACTGCAGAAGTGCATGAAAGAACGGTATATTTTTTTTTCTCATCTAACTTCCTTATATGATGACCAATTTTATAAAAGAAAGACCTTTATATTCCAACATTTCACGTGTTTCATGTTTCAACTTTTCTGTTACGTGTTCTGAGATATAAAAAGTTATTTTTCAAGGAAACGGCAAAAAATCGGCAAAACGATGTTCATGTCTTTTATTGCCCTTCGACAATAACTTTATAATTAATTGTCTGATCATTAAAATCTGCATATCATTAGAACCGCATTGAAGCTCTTTAATCCTAAAATGAAATTTTCGGTCCTATGTTCGAATCTTATTTCAGCCACAGAACTTCGGTCTTTCGGAATTTCGGTAAGCTGGCAGGATATGCACACTTTAGTTTCAAGGTGTACCATCAGGGAAAATTTGAAGAAAATCCGACCATAAATGACGGCTGTAGAGCGCGAACACCATTTTTCACTATTTTAAGCTGTGACGTCATGTGACGTCATAGGGTGCGGACGATGTTTTCGTTCAAAAGGGCATTCTTTACTATCATAACTCTGAAATTTTCATTATTCTGAACAACTGGCATCATGTCGAAATCATTGCCCTAAAATGAAAATTAAGAAGTACGTTTTTGACGTCACATGACGTCATATGACGTCAGGAATCAAAATATATGTAGAAATTATGCAGAACTGCAAACTGTGTAAGTTTCAACTTTCTATCTTATCCTGAAGCTCTTTAATCCTAAAATGGAATTTTCGGTCCTATGTTCGAATCTTATTTCAGCCACAGAACTTCGGTCTTTCGGAATTTCGGTAAGCTGACAGGATATGCACACTTTAGTTTCATGATGTACCATCTGTGAAAATTTGAAGAAAATCCGACCAAAAACGACGGATGTAGAGCGCAAACACCATTTTTCACTATTTTTAGCTGTGACGTCATGTGACGTCATAGGGTGCTGAAGATGCTTTTGTTCAAAAGCGCATACTTTACTGTCATAACTCTGAAATTTTCATTATTCTGAACAACTGGCATCATGTCGAAATCATTGCCCTAAAATGAAAATTAAGAAGTATGCTTATGACGTCGCATGACGTCATATGACGCCACGACTCAAAATATATATAGAAATTCTACAGATCTGCAAACTGTGGAAGTTTCAACTTTCTATTTCATCCTGAAGCTCTTTAATCCTAAAATGAAAATTTCGGTCCTATGTCCGAATCTTATTTTGAAATTTGAAGAAAATCCGACCATAAATGACGGCTGTAGAGCGCGAACACCATTTTTCACTATTTTTAGCTGTGACGTCACATGACGTCATATGAAGACGAAAATTAGTGCATTCATAAGGGCCAAAGTCACTCTGATCACTGTTAAAATTTCATGCTGCTGGCTGCTGAAATTCGGTTAGCTGACAGGATATGCACACCTTAGTTTTCAAGATGTACCATCTGTGAAAATTTGAAGAAAATCCGACCATAAATGGCGGCTGTAGAGCGCGAACACCATTATTCAATATTTTTAGCTCTGACGTCATATTACGACATAGGGTTTCTGAAATGCTTTTGTTCAAAAGCGCATACTTTACTGTCATAACTCTAAAATTTTCAATATTCTGAACTAGCATCATGTCGAAAACATTGCCTAAAATGAAAATTAAGAAGTACGCTTTTGACGTCACATGACGTCATATGACGTCACGACTAAAAATATATGTAGAAATTATGCAGAACTGCAAACTTGTAAGTTTCAACTTTCTATCTTATCCTGAAGCTCTTTAATCCTAAAATGGAATTTTCGGTCCTATGTTCGAATCTATTTCAGCCACAGAACTTCGGTCTTTCGGAATTTCGGTAAGCTGACAGGATATCACACCTTAGTTTCAAGATGTACCATCTGTGAAAATTTGAAGAAAATCCGACCATAAATGGCGGCTGTAGAGCGCGAACACCATTTTTCAATATTTTTAGCTCTGACGTCATATGACGACATAGGGTGCTGAAGATGCTTTTGTTCAAAAGCGCATACTTTACTGTCATAACTCTAAAATTTTCAATATTCTGAACAACTGGCATCATTTCGAAATCATTGCCCTAAAATGAAAATTAAGAAGTATGCTTGTGACGTCACATGACGTCATATGACGTCAGGAATCAAAATATACGTAGAAATTCTGCAGAACTGCAAACTGTGTAAGTTTCAACTTTCTATCTCATCCTGAAGCTCTTTAATCCTAAAATGAAGTTTTTGGTCCTATGTTCGAATCTTATTTCAGCCACAGAATTTCGGTCTTTCGGAATTTCGGTTAGCTGACAGGATATGCACACCTTAGTTTCCAGATGTACCATCTGTGAAAATTTGAAGAAAATCCGACTGTAAATGACGTGACTAATAACCCTTTAAAATTTCATGGTCCTAGGACTATTGCAACATATTAAAATAAGCGTTTAGTAAGGAAGAAGAAAAGAATAATAATAATATAAAAATGACGTCACGTGACATCATATGACGTTTATTTTCACATAATTGTTAGACACCCAGAGACCTACTAACTGACAAAATTTCAATTTTCTGTCTCAAATAGGACAGTTTTTATAAGCATTAAAAAATTGACGTCCTTGGTTCGAATCTTGGATCCGCCATAGATGCTTGGACTTTTCGAATTTTGAAAAACGGACACCGGTATACACAATAAGAACGTAATATACACATCCTGTGAAAATTTGATAAAAATCGGCCCATTAATAATGACTCTGGACCGTGTACAAACATTCGTAGTCAATTTCAAATGTGACGTCATATGACGTCATAGGCTTCTGAAAATCATTGAAATCAAAATTTCAGCGTCTGAATCATTTGTCATTAAATTTTCATTGCCCTTCGACAATTTCAACATAAAGAAATACTCTTATTCATATTAGAAATACATTATCATATAATTACGTCAAGTGACGTCATGTGACGTTTATTTTCACAAAATGTTTAAGACTCCCAGAGACCTATATACTGACCAAATATCACTTTTCTATCTCAAATAAATACGATTTTATAAGCATTTGAAAATTTACGACCTTGGTTCGAATCTTGAATTCGCTATAGAACCATGGACTTTTCGAATTTTGAAAAACGGACACCGAGATGCACAACTAGAACTTAATATACACATTCTGTGAAAATTTGATGAAAATCGGTTCATAAACAATGGCTGTAGACCGCGTACAAACTTTTATTGCATATTTCAAGTTTGACGTCATATGACGTCATAGGCATATGAAAATCATAGAAATCTAAATTTCAGCCTTTGAAGCATGTGTCATTAAATTTTCATTGCCCTTCGACAATTTCAACATATAAAAATATTCTTGTTAATATTAGAAATACATTATCATATAATGACGTCACGTGACGTCATATGACATTTATTTTCACAAAATGTTAAAAACTTCTAGAGACCTATATACTGACTACATATCAACTTTCTATCTTAAATAGGACAGATTTTATAAGCATTTAAAAATGTATGACCTTGGTTCGAATCTTGGATTCGCTATAGAATCATGGACTTTTCGAATTTGGAAAAACGGACACCAGGAAGCACAATTAGAGCCTAACATACACATTCTGTGAAATTTTGATGAAAATCGGTCCAGAACTAATGGCTGTAGACCGCGTACAATCTTTTTCACCTCAAGTCAAATCTGACGTTATATGACATCATATGAATATAAAATTCATTGCATACGAAAGCTCATGGTTTGAAATATATGCCATAAAATTTTCATTGTTCTGAGTCAATGGCAACACCTCGAAATTAACACAAATATAAGAGGAAGAAAAAAAGAATAATAAGAAGAACTAGATTTCGTTTGTCCCGAACAAACGATAGGGCTTTCTGCGCCTATGGCCTAAGTGTCATTGTGACCTTGACCTTTGACTGTATTACCTCAAAGTCAAAGGTCACAATATACAGGCCGTGGGCAATGTCCCTAGCAAGTTTCACAGACATAAGCTTATTCCTTCTCAAGTAATATATAAAAACTATTTTGTTCTTGCCAAACTCAAGTGTGATATATACAGAAGAACTGTTCTCTAACGTCCCATATTTATAGCTAAATGTAACAAGGTGAGTAAAATGTACACACACGACTGGGGGACCCTAGGGTTAGAGTGGGGACCCCTTTATTACGGAGCAAGTGCTATACAGACTGAGCTACCAGACCCTTTACACAAATATTACACTAAAAGTGTTACTTATAGGCCATTACATACTCCCTCGCCACTTTGGAATTTGTCCCAAATTCACCGGACAGAACAAATTGATATGTTCATGAAAAATCCAAGGGTGATTATACTTGAGAACTATACTGTACCAGCCCTACGTTTAGTGCCCAATGTAACCAGATGAGAAACATGTGCAGCCAGATCAGACTCGAACCAAGGACCTGAACGAGTACCATACAGATTGGAATGCTTACTCAAAACTCATATCGACAAGGGTATGTGCCGAAGCCTTGTGAAGGTAATATGATTAAGTGGTTATGGTTACTACATGTATTATAAGTAAGAAAGGAAACTTGAAATCAAAACATCTGTTGAAAAGTTGAGTTAGTACCTAACACAAAAGCCCAAAATATGAAAATAAATAAAAGAAGTGTCCACATCTTGTGCATATGTTTTGAATTAAGGCTTTATATATTGCTATATATCGAAATTTTAGGTTCGAATATTGCAAAATCATCATGTTTATTTTTCATCTCGTTCGTTTTACTCAGCAATACTCTCAACAAAATTAATGGTTTAACATTTCTTTCAAGCCAGTAAACATCGCCTAAAGAATACAACATGTAACAATATCCTTGCAAAATTACAAATTGAGTTTAGTGCCAAACTATTGTAAGGGATTTTTATTAATTTGAAGTAACACTATTTTTGCACCAAGCCATGAAACGCTATAGGTTGAGATTCTCTATACATGCATGCAAAGCTAGAGTAGATTGGCCCGATATTGTCATGTCCGGGTGCAGGATTGCTCTGTAAAACAAAGGTAGAGTTATAAAGTGCAGACTGATCACTACCTGGGAAGATATATTTTCAGGTTGGACCTTCCCAGCCATTTCATTAGATACAATAATACCCTATATAGCTTGCTGGGTGATCAGAGTTATGACGATTTGCTTCACATCAAAGAAAAGTAAAACATTATTATAATCTTCTCAAGCATGCAAACATGTTGCAAGTAATACAATGACGAACATTCAATTTATGTAAACGTAGCTGTTCGGGAGTTATATCACCTGCTGCATGGAGTGCAAGGCGTATTTTGCATTCAAGTATTATAGTAATGTATATTTCTACAGCGTGTAAATAAGAAGACTGAATTTGAAATGTACAATGAATAATTTGTACATATCTTTCAACTGCCATTTTATGACATAACAATACATAAAGAGTTATAGATCTGTTAAAATTATGCCCACATTGAAAAAGCCATTATTAAAAATATGTCGGTAAATTAGAACCTAACAGATGAACATTGTGGCATCAAAATGATTATATAGTTGATAGAAAAAAAAATAGATATGTAGTACAAAAATGATGATTCGGGAACGCACGTTAGTTCTGAAAAAGGAAAATTTTCGTATTAATTGAACAATCAATGGCAGATTAAGTCGTTTTGAGGAATGAAAAAGTGGCATAGTGGTTATAGCCACAGATAGAATACCACGTAGCCCCGCACCGCTGTTGGTTCGAGTTTCGGTAGGTTTAATGTGAGGAAGCCATGCAGCGGTCTTGTGGTAGGTCCAGCGCATCAGTGTAAGCAGAGGTCTTCCCCTGCTGTGTGTATATATATATAGCTTGATTGTATAACAATGTCCTGCGCCTAGTTTGTTATTAGCTAATTGAGTTGTAGTTGGACAAAATAAAGATCAATGTGAGAAAAAAACAACAACACTGTTTTAGGTGCCAATTAATTATACATGTGTATATTGTAAAAGGAGGAAAAACATACCCAAATTAATTTTTATACTTGCTTTGGGTTAGAATCAGAAAAAAACACCCAGAATGTCTTAATTTTAAATTCTAAAAGAGCAAAATCGATATAACCGTTACAAATGAAGTTTAATTATGCTAAGTTTACAAATGAGATCGGGGCCTTCCTTGGTGGCTGAGTAGTTGAATTAAAGCGTCCTTTACGTCCTCTACGACTCTTACCTTCAACAACAACAACAACAACTACAAGAATAACAACAATAAAGTAATAACAACTAAAAAATGCCGAAGACGCACGATTAAAATATCCGTGTCTCCGGTTATAACCGAGCACATAATTTGTTGCCCAGTAATCATGACGTGTTGTCTGTAATTTAGACATTTGTGGTCTTGTCTATCATGCTGTAGACAAGTGGCATGATACCGGAACCACACCCAGTTACATGAACCTGACTCTAGGTCAACCAGCTATCTTTGTTTACTGAGCGCTAGGTACAAGGAAGATATAAAGAACTCCTTTAGCTGCTTTGGTATGTCGCTGCAGGGAATCGAGGATGGATTACGTTATCAACCTGATTTTTAATTAATAAAAATAATTTTTATTTGTTTGGATAAAGAATTGGTTGGAAAAATATTGTATATTAAAATATTTATAAAAATAGGTTTCTTTTTAAAATCTCCTATGTGTACATGTTGAGAAAGGTGAGAAAAGAGAGATAATATGTTAAAAAATAATAGAGAAATAGAGAGTTGCATTTCAACGAAGATGCTATCGTTTTTGTAGTTGCTTTCTTGCGTTGGTCAGTCTTTGAAATTAAAGACTTATTAGACACTTAAATGTGATACTTAGAACAGTGAGTATTATTTCAACCAATCCTTATGTTTTGTTACTTTTGAAAGTTTACACCAAATTATTGTTAAGCCAAATTGATTATACTCGTATTTTGGCACATTTTCACTCTTGAGATGGCTGATATTATACAAAATGACTTTATGAGAAGCCGAGCGACCTCTTATTTACGATACCACGGAGGCAGTTATCGATTACAAGCGACTTTTCTCAGCTATGCATTCTTCTGGTTAGTCACTGATTCCAAATTCGACTATACATATATCATGATGGGTGGTCCTATTTTCTGAAGAATAATGACCCGGGCAAATATCTGATACATATCATCGAGGGTAATTTATTTCAAAGTTATCATTTTATAGAAAGGGGATCATTTTCTCTGAAGAATAATGACCGGAAGTGTATATTCTTGAGATATCATCGAGGGAGTTATTATTCTTAAAGGAGGGTGTCAGTATTTTATAGAAAGGGGTCACTTTTTCTGAAAAATTATGACCGGGGGTCATTATTCTATGGGGGTCACTTTACTTCGTTACACCGGCCGTATACAATAAAGTATATGTGTATTTCTTTGATTTGGCAATCGTTGCCGAATTGAAAAACATCTAACATAATTTCATAATCCAGTATGCGCGGTAACCAATGTAGAATACTTTTTAGACAAAATAAATCATAATCTACTAGAAGTCGTTTGTTTAAGATACAAACGAAACGGCTTTCCGTTTGCTTATTTCAAAGGTATTGAATATATAAGTTATTAAAAAAAATGGAATAACGATGAACAATAATGTATGATTTAATGCGGAAATCATTTTTATCATAAATATATACTTATGTTCAAAAATAAGCTTTAAATCTTTTTTTTCTTTTTTTCATTTTCATCTTCTTAAGAAGATATTGAGAAGGCATACAAATAGATCTTATTTGATTACGCATCCGTTTACTATCATGCAGAAAAAAACAAACAAAACAAAAAAAAAACAAAAAAAACAAAACAAAAAAAAACAGGAAAATTTTAAGATGATAATACTTTCCTCAAGAAATTTTTTCCCACGTTATTCAATCGATTTAAAAGTTTTTATTTTTTTTAATTAATATCTTTTTCTTCGTAAGTATATGACTTAACAAATATTCATTGCAATTTGATCCACATAATTGAAATTGTAAGAAACAACAAAAATATTTTGAAATCAATGTTATTAACGTCTAGAAACTTTCAACAACTCATTTGCTTTATATATTTGCTTATTTTTACAGATATAGAAACAGAAACCATAAAAACATTTAGAAAACATAACAAATCGATAGGTAGATATACATGTATTTGTCATTTTCTTCAGGTTTGCGGAAAGCCGTGATAGTAAATGCAATAAGTTTTCCGTATAGGTTTTCTGGCTCTAGTATAACTATACTAATTCACCGTAAATGCGACTCATTTACTCAAAAACGTATCACAATTCACTACTCAACGCAGTCACTCTTTCCTGCAAAAGGACAGTCCGACCTTGCTCAACCAACCAAAAGACCGCTTTCATTCCTTTCTTTAAATTAATAGTTTTTCATGATTTAGCCCTTTTACGAAAAACATGAATAAGTTTTGATAACGTAATCACTTGAAATTTTCTGGACTTTTTGCACATTTTAAGGTACGGCAATATTTCTTATTTAAAGTTAATATATCCAATCTTATGATCTTTTTAATATA
Source organism: Solen grandis (assembly GCA_021229015.1). Classification (NCBI taxonomy): domain Eukaryota; kingdom Metazoa; phylum Mollusca; class Bivalvia; order Adapedonta; family Solenidae; genus Solen; species Solen grandis. The sequence goes on along the minus strand of CM037786.1, from coordinate 57,491,615 downwards.
TCACAAATCAATGTTGTCATGAACAAGTGACACAACATAAATTTCTTAAGGTATGCTTAAGATTGGCATTAATACTTGTGACGCTGGAGCGCGAATACAAATTGAAATGAATGTTTTTATATTTCAACGACGTCAAAGTCAAGTGACTAAAACTATCCTTTTTTTCAATGACATATTCATTCTAACGTTCTATTAATCCAGAAAAAAATTATCTTCGACAATGCGAACAGGTTTGTTTTCACATTTTCAAGTAGGCATTTCATCAAACATGAATAACTGCCATGTTTGATGACGTAATCACTTGAAATTTTGAAGACCTTATGAACGTACTAAGTTTCGACATTTTTTTAAATTTTAAGTTCATTGGTCAAATTAGCGATTTTATATGATTTTTTAAAATAATGCTTGCTTTAGTATGCATGACGTCATAACCACGTGACAAAACAAACATTTCTTGCAGTATGCATCATTTCAATTTTAACTCTATCAATTCTAGAGATTTAATTAAGATTGACTCAAAATTCATGATACCAGAACGAGAGAAATCTTTAAAAAGAAATGCATTTTGTCTTTTTGATGACGTCATAACCTCGTGGCTTAAGAGACAATCATTTAAAAAACAGAATGTAAACCTCTATGCCGATATGCTGCCCAATTTTCATACTTCTAACACATCAGGGGGCTTTGTAACAGTTAAACTTAATTTTTGGACCAAAGTTCGAAACTCGGTATTGCCATGAAATCTTATTTTTTTTCGAATTTGGAAATTTGAATGCCAAGGTGCACATCTACATCCTAAAATACATCTTCTGTATAAATAATAAGATAATCGGACCAAAATTGAAGGCTCTAGAGCGCAAAGAAACTTTTGAAGCTGACGTCAAATATGACGTCATATGACGCCAATGAAAATTGAAAATGATCGAATGTATAAAAAGATAACAAAATCCCGATATATATCTTTTTTGAAAAATTGAAGAAGATCCGCCTGTTATGAGATTGAGTGATTTTAATTTAGTAAATTATGACCCCTTTTGAACTTAAGCATTTTGATTAAAGTAAAGCGTCAATAATAAGCTTTGGAATAGTCTAGTGTGCTGTCTTACGGACAACTCTTGTTGTTCTTTGCAAATATCATTTATATTCATAATTCCTTGATTACTTACCCGCATCATTTGGCTTTTCATGTATTAGTTGCATGACACATTATCATCACTCAATTGTATATCAGGTCATATGAAGCACTATAACCTTTCGTAGCTCACCTGAGCACAACATGTTCAATGTGTGCTTTTGTAGTCACCTTGCGTCCGTCGTTATGCGTCGTCATCAATTTACTTTAAGACATAGCCTCTGAAACCACATGGTAGAAATTGATGAAACTTAGCATAAATGATCCTTGGTAGTCCTTTCATCAAAGACGTTAAAATGAATTTCATCCATTTAGAACTCTTGTTGCCATGGCAACCAACAGAATTTGATCTCATAAACTTAAAAGTGTTTCTCCTCTAAAACTAAGAATAGTAAGAATTTAATGTCGTTTGGCACAAATGGTTTCATTATAGTGCTCTACCATAAGCTAAAATAAAATTGATCCCTTAAAAATGAAACCCCTATGAGATCGGCTAATTTCCTCATATACTCTATATAGAAAATTCAAAATTCCTCCTCAAGGAATTTAATATTATTTGACAGAAACGGTCACTTCTTAGTGCTCTAACAAAATTTAAGAAATACAATTAATAACTTGAAAAATGAGGACTGCAGAATGATGATTGACTAGTATTCTTGAGAATTTTGTATATGAAATTTGAAGCAAAGCTGCTGGAGCTTACAAGGTAAAATCAAATGACCTGAATTGTTTTACTTAGGCTAATGATACTCTAGGGCCACCATGGCCCTCTTCTTTCATGATCAGATATAACAAAGACAAGGTGAGAATCGGGGGTATTAGTTGCCTTTAGCGATAACTCTAGCTATCGTCAGACATTATTTTGACCTAGCGTTTGGTGCACGTTTGCAAAACAAAATCTCATGTTACCGGAATGATTATACTTGTAAAGGTTTAGTGATATTTCAGAAATCCATGCTTTTATTTATAAACAATTCCATGACATGGCGTTAACTAATGAGACGCTTCAAAACAAAACTCTCATATTACATAAATACTTTTGGGGGTACTTTTCTATGTGTCTCAATGCTTCCCTGCCCAAAGGAGATTGAAATACTCTGGTATTGTAATGTCAATATAACCCACACATACTGCATGCTCATGTAAACTTTCTGTTCATTTAGAGTTATATATCTTAGGGTAACATTTTACTGGCTCGTGATAGCAACCTTAATCTTGAAATTTGGTTCATCTGTAAAATGTAAAAAACAAAACAAAACAAAAAAAACCCGCATTGTTCTATTTGGTGGTTAATGGTTATATCGTTGTTGCTTCTATATTAAACAACGATGCTTACCTAAATATTTTAAAATTCTGGTAACAATAAATTCCTTTTTGTACCATCAGTGCACTAAAGAATACATGATTTTCAATATTACTTTTTAGTCATTAACGGAACGATGGTGCATCAGTGCATGTCTTACTGGCATCCTTGAGTGTAAATACAATGTACATACATTCTGCCATTTTGAAATATATGTCCTTGCTCGCCGCAAACATACGTGTGTATCTACTTCATGATTTGTATTGTACGTATGCATTTGTTTCCACCCCAGAGACCCCTGGAGATTATGCTCAATCAAGTTTGCACTATATGAATACATTGACACTGTAACGTATCCTCGCTGTGTATTATCAAATTACACGTAATCGTGACTGCACGTTTTTAAGCGGTCATATGGGCCACAAAAGATTTCACTTTTGAAACAGTACAAGAAATGAGACAACGTCGCCGAGAAAAATATGTCAAGGAGAAATATGCAAACTGGAATCGATTTTTTTTTTTTTATTCTTTATTTAATATCTTTTTTTCGTAAGCATATTACAAATTTTGCAATTTGACCCACAATGAAATTGTAAAAAAAAGTTTGAAATCCATGACTTTCAACCTTTAAATTGTTTTTTTTTGGAAAAATACATGGAAAGAAAGGCAGAGGTTTAAGCAAAATCATGAAAATACTTTCTTATTTCTATATAATTAACGTTAAAAACGTCTTGAAACTTTCAACAATTCATTTGCTTATTATATTGGCTTATTTTTACAGATTTAGAAAAAGAAACCGTTATACATTTAGAAATCGTTAGGTAGAATGAATTACATGTATTTGTCATTTTCTTCAGGTTTGCAGAAAGCCGTGATAACAAATGCAATAAGATATCCGTATAGGTTTTCTGGCTCTAGTATAATTATACTAATTCATCGTAAATGCGACTCATTTACTCAAAAACGTATCACAATTCACTATTCAACGCAGGCACTCATTCCTGCAAAAGAACAATCGGATCTTGCTCAATCAAACCAATGACCACTGTCATTTCTTTCTTCAAATTAATAGATTTACATAGATTAGCCCTTTTACGAAAAACATGAATAAGTCATGTTTGATAACGTAATCACTTGAAATTTTCTGGACTTTTTGCGCATGTTAAGGTATGGCAATTTTACTTAATTATATCCAATCTTTTGATCTTTTTTTTAAAATATGTTGCTTACAAATCAATGTTGTCATAAACAAGTGAAACAACATAAATTCCCTTAGGTATGCTTAAGATTGGCATCAATACTCATGACGCTAGAACGCGAATACATATTGAAATGAATGATTTTTTTATATTTCAACGATGTCAAAATCAAGTGACTGAAGAAAAATATTACTTTTTTGCAAGGACATGTTCAGCTTACGTTATATTTCTCCAGAAAAAAAAATATCTTCGAGAACGCGAACAGGTTTGTTTTCAAGTAGGCATTCCATCAAACATGAATATCCGACATGTTTGATGAAGTAATTACTTGAAATTTTGAAGACCTTATGAACGTACTAAGTTTCGACATTTTTAAAAATTATAAATTCATTGGTCTAATTGGCGATTTTATATGATTTTTTAAAATAATTTTTGCTTTAGTATGCATGACGACATAACCACGTGACATTTTTTTTGCAGTATGCATCACTTCAATCTTAAATATATCAATTCTGAAGATTTATTAAGACTGACTCAAAATTCAAGATACTAGAGCGAGAGAAGTCTTTAAAAAATGCTTTTTATCTTTTTGATGACGTCATAACCACGTGACTCAAAATAAAATGCAGAAAATAGAATGTAAACCTCTATGCCGATATGCTGTCCAATTTTCATGATTCAAACGAATCAGGGGGCTTTGTAACAGTTAAATTTAGTTTTTGGACCAAAGTTCGAAACCTGGTATTGCCATAAAATCTTAATCTTTTCGAATTTGGAAATTTAAATGCACATCTACACCCTAAAATACGTCTTCTGTAAAAATATCAAGATAATCGGACCAAAATTGAAGGCTCTAAAGCGCGAACAAACTTTTAAAGCTGGCGTCAAATATGACGTCATATGACGACAATGAAAATTGAAAATGATAGAATGTATAAAAAGATAAATTCTTTTTAGCTGCAATTTCAATTTCATTAAAATTGACTTAAAATGTATGATGCCAGAGCGAGAGAAATCCTTGAAAAAATAGGATTTTGCCCTTTAAACGACGTCATAACCACGTGACTTAAAAGGTAATCTTTCAGAAAAAAGAAAGTAGACCTCTGGGCCGATTAGCTGTCCAAATTTCATGCTTCTAACTCATCAGTAGCCCTTGTAACATTAAATGATAGTTTTAGGATAAAAGTTCGAAACTCGGTTTTGCCATAAATACTTTAATTTTTCGAATTTGAAAATTTGAAAGGCAAGGTGCACGTCTACATCATAACATACTTCTTTTGTGAAAATATCAAGATAAAACGACTAAAAATAAAGGCTCCAGAGCGCGAACAAACTTTTGATGCTGACGTCAAATCTGACGTCATTTGACGTCATTTAAAAATTAAAATGAAAGAACTTAAAAATTTGAACTTTTTTTGTCGAGGCAATTTAATTTTCATGTTGCCCAGACGCTGGCAACATACTGAAATTAACTCTTGGATTTAGTTGGAAAATGAGGAATGATAATAATAATAAGAAGAAACATAACAAACCCTATACGTTTTCCGCAGGTTTGCGGAAAGCCGTAATAACACCAGTGTAGGGTATGCGATATCTAAAATGCAATCGAAAAGCGTCGAATTAAAAACTTCGTGCTGCGGTGCACTAGGAAAACGTTTGGTGGGAGAGCACGGTTATAAAATAAAACGAACACTTTTATGTTCTGTAATGTACGGTGGCTTAAAATAGACACGGAAGATATTTTTTATATTTCGTCGCCACGCAATATAAGAAAAATACCGTCTATGCCACCGTAGCATTGAGCTTGACCATGTTTGCTTTTCAATGCTATTATTTCAAGTTCACGGAAAACAATAATAAAACAGTAATCACAGCCGAATTAATCACAGCTACAAAAACATACTGTTTCTTCTTCAACGACAAACGGTCCAACTGAGTGACGGAGTGGTTAGAGCAGAGCATACGTTCCGTAACCGGGGTCGTGGATTCGATCCTCGGGTTACGACATACCACAGTGGTTATAATGGTACATACTGGTATATCTCCATTTCGCTTGGCCCCCAGCACATTTAAGCGAGTTCCAGGACTGGTTGACCTAGTGTTAGGATAATGTGACTTTGTGTGGTATCAAACCACTTATTTATTACGGCATAATGTCGGAGTGAGGCAGCACTATATATCTCTCATGTTGGCAAAAGTCCCTATTGAAATGTGCTATGATCGCAAGGACGTTCATCCCAAGCAAACAAACAACTACTACTTCTGCTACCAAAATAACAACTGTCTGGTCTCTACTGTTGCAACTAATGTATATTAATACTCGTAGCATTAAAACTCATAACAACACATGTCGCTTCTGAAACTACTATCTCTGTGTCACTTTGATCCTGACCTTTGACCAAATGACTTGAAAATTTAAAAAAAAAGATCGTGAAGTGGACATGGACAATGTCCCTTACAAGTTTCTCAAACTTAGGATTATTCATTCTCAAGGAATTCAGCGGACAAGGATTTTTATATTAAATGTCACCGTGACTTTGACCTTTGACATAATGACCTCAAAATCAATATTGATAATCTACTATCCATGTCAAGCTTTCATCTACGTATGAAGACAGCACACATATTAGTTATCAAGTTATTGAGTGGACATTGATATGGCTAACGGATGGACATATGGACAAGCGCCTTATCATGATAAAGGCGTATTACTAAACTTGGTATTGTAAGAAAGCTCTAAGTGTTAATCCTGAAGAAATCATATTTTTTTATTCAAAATTCATGAAACTTCAGCGTTTCAATTTCGTTTAAAGTACACTTTTCGCCTTTCTGCCATAACTCAACCAATTCAACCCCGATCTTCAAAAACTAAATATCACCTGAAAGGTCTTTCAAATCACTACAGATTTTACCCAAAGTGTCCAGGTAGATTTTTTTTCGTTTTTGAGATACACCTTGCCGAATAAAAACACCAATAACTCACATATGACCTTGACCTTTACGATTTTCCGGAAAAGGAAGAGACTAAGGTAAATGAGATGCTATGTTGCACATTCAGAGAAAATTTTCTGCAAATCGGTCAAAAGTTAAGGCATGTAGGGCTAAAAAACCCTACATTTTGGATTAAAAGTTTGTTAACGCGTCATGACGTCATTTTACGTCACACGACGTCAGTCTTTTCAGAGCTGTAAGAAATTGTTAAGACACATGTTCCGTCCAAATTTTAAGTTTCTAGCATTTCTGAAAGCTTCGTAATACTTAAATAAATTTTCAGGTCCAAAGTTCGAAACTTGGTTCAGCCAAAGATCCTTGGTCTTTTGAATGTTGCAAAATGTATATAATCCTGCACAACTAAGTCTCAATCCATACATTCTGTGAAAAAATCAATTCAATTGGTCAAGAAATGACGGCTGTAGAGCGCGTACAAACTTTGGTAGCTTTTTTCAACACTGAGGTCACGTGACATCACATGAAGAAAAACAATGCTGCAATCAAAAGCGCCAAAGTCATACTGTTAAAATTTCATGCTGCTGCCTTGTCGGTAACCTGTTTTAATTTGAACCTCAAAAGGAAGAAAAAAGTAGAATAATAACTAGATTTCATTCTTGATACGAATGATAGGACTTTCTGCTAACATTGAAAAATATAAAGATTAATTCCGTTAGAAAGAATATATATTAAATTCCCTACCTTTTACTCTTTTTTTTTCGTATGGACTTCTCATGCATGAACTTTTTGAAATAAGCCATATTCCAAAAATAAACAAGTAACTGGTGTTGCAAGCAACACATGAGTCCCCTACCGGTGAGGTGCATAATTTTTCAATTACCACACCAACCAGAATTTTGGTCCAAGAAAAACAAGACTTTGGTTAAAGTAAATGTAAGGGAATATTTAAGTTATGACCATTTAAGCAAGACTTACATGTAGAGTTGTTGTCTCTGCTGTGCCCACTATACAATTCATGCAAGCAAGACAGATGCAAGAAATAGAATTAATAATAGTCACCTTGCCTGATCCAAAATGTTTTTCTTTAGTCTTGTTGATGAGAAATGAGAACTTTCACTCTGCATCACCACCCTGACTATATACATGCCTTATAAAATTTATTATAAAGTTATCGCGGTCGCGGGATCCCATTTTTTGCCATATTTTCACTATTTCCGTTACCATAGCAACCACAATTTTAGTCAAAAAACAAAAATAAAATGATGTGCATAATCTACAATTGCCATCAGTCATATACCAAGTTCATCAAGTTAGCTTGCTTAGTTATCACGGGATCCCATTTTTGCCATATTTTCACTATTTCCATTAACATAGCAACAACAATTTTAGTTGAAGAACAAAAATAAAACAACGTGCATAATCTACACATTGCCATCAAGTCATATACCAAGATTCATCAAGTTAGCTTGCTTAGTTATAAAGTTATCGCGGGATCCCATTTTTTTGCCATATTTTCAATATTTCCGTTACCATAGCAACCACAAATTTAGTCGAATAAAAAAAATAAAACAATGTGCATAATCTACACATTGCCATCTAGTCATATACCAAGTTTCATCAAGTTAGCTTGCTTAGTTATAAAGTTATCATGGGATCCCATTTTTGCCATATTTTCACTATTTCCATTAACATAGCAACAACAATTTTAGTGAAAAAAAAATAAAACAAGTGCATAATCACACATTGCCATCTAGTCATATACCAAGTTCATCAAGTTAGCTTGCTTAGTTATAAAGTTATCGCGGGATCCCATTTTTTTGCCATATTTTCACTATTTCCGTTACCATAGCAACCACAAATTTAGTCGAATAAAAAAATAAAACAATGTGCATAATCTACACATTGCCATCTAGTCATATACCAAGTTTCATCAAGTTAGCTTGCTTAGTTATTAAGTTATCGCGGGATCCCATTTTTGCCATATTTTCACTATTTCCGTTACCATAGCAACCACAATTTTAATCGAAGAACAAAAATAAAACGACGTGCATAATCTACACATTGGCATCTAGTCATAAACCAAGTTTCATCAAGTTAGCTTGCTTAGTTATTAAGTTATCGCAGGATCCAGATTTGAGCGGACAGACAGACGGACGGACAGACGGACGGACGGACAGACGGAGGGCAAACCTATAGTCCCCTCCGGTGTGAACTCCGGTAGGGGACTAATAAATCTTTATTTTGATATCGCTTTCTTATAACTTGACCAATTTTACTATTCTAGGTACCAAAATAAATGGCCTGAAATTCCATTGTAGCATATTTGGTTCTAGTTTTATAGGTATTCAAAATATAAACAATTAAACTTAAACCTCTTAATTCTGCATATCAAAATTCTTTTTTTATTTTCGTGTACAGTCGCGGGAATGAAATAGTAAATGCTACCATGCAATAGAATCGTCGACGCGTGTAGCCTCGTGAGTAAAATTCAAATAACTCTTGTACATACGATTGAGACGACTGTATTACACAAAGTTACTAAATTTTGCCTAGGTCACACATTCAGGATTTTTACTGCCGTCCTTGATAGGACCATTCCCGATTAAAATGTGTCAAAAGTCTGATCAAGATCCTGTGATTCGTGGCTGGAAATTCAAACTTTTATTAAAATTTGTAAAAACATTTATTTAATCACGACAACAATCAGATATTGTTCAGGAGGCGTCCCGATCCAGCCGTTTCCAGCAGAATTCGTCCCGATTATCCAGTTCTCAATCCGATTCTGATCCGATACAGCAGAATCTGTCACGACATAGTCACGATTGTAATCCGACTAGACAAAATCGGCTGAGTTTCCCGAATGTTACGGGACGCACCTAACTGTCAGGAGTGATTGGCCGACCTCTCCGGACCATTCCCGATCCGTAGGACTCTGTTACGAACATATACGACTGCGTTCAGACAATGATAGGACATTGAGGATAGTAATCCGACTTTTTCGCTTTTCGTGTCGTAGCGCTGTCTGATCTCAAACGGGAGCCATAATCGGCACTGTGTGAACGCCGCATTACAGACAAATTAGCTTGCAGCGTCTTGAACGGATGACATGTGTTGATCATTTTGTTTCAAATGTCTACACTTATACACGATCATGGTATCTCAAGCTGGCAATTAAATTACATTGTACTATAACATATATTTTCACATAGGTTATCATTTATCATAAATTTGGAATATAGCTTGTACAACATTTATCGATAGGTGCAACAATAAAGTCGGGAAATTGCAATGTTTCAACAACGGTCTAAATGACATGTGTCAAAACGCTCAAAGGATTATGGGTAACGCAATGCTGCAACTGATATTCATAAGTAACGTAAATAAAATGATTTGACAAAACATTAAATCATTGTCAACACTTGTTTAGTTTGTTTGTTTGTTTGTTGGGTTTAACGTCCCACCGACAGTATTTCAGTCATTTGGAGACGATGTCTACTTAATGCAGTTATAGTGCTGCCACACTGCAGTATCACGTCGTAGACATGTGGCATGATACCACACCCAGTCACATTATCCTGATACCGGGCCAACCAGTCCTGCAACTACCCTTATATGCTAAGTGTCAAGCAAGGGAGCTATAACAGTACCATTTTTTACGACTTTGGTATCGAACCCACGACCTCCCGCTCCCGAGGCGGACGCTCTAAACACTCGGCCACCGGGAACAGTACACCTGTTTAGCTAGTAATATCAATATGATATAAGTAAAAAGTTTTTTTTTTCAATTTATATGACTAATACATATCTGTAAACTTACATTTTCCGAAAATGTTTCAATTAAGGTGAAAGCGAAAGTAGGATATTTTATGAAAGTTTTTACAATTGGCTTTAAATTCGTATTTTTTATGTAACTTCCTTATACTTTGATCAATTTCAAAACTTAAGGTACCAAAATAATCGTCTTAAAATTCTCTACATCTCATTTGCTTAATATGTTGACTTATTTAATATGGGTTTTAAGATATAAGCCGTGAAACTCTTACATAACGAAAAAATCGCTGAAATTCTACATGTTTAAATTCTTATTTTTGATGTAACTTCCTTATACTTGGATCAATTTCAAAACTTTAGGTACCAAAATAATCGTCTTAAAATTCTCTACATTTCACACGATTTATCTATAGGAATATCTTTAATATTTTTTGAGATACAAGCTCTTAAACCTCTTGAAAAATGAAAAAATCACCAAAGCTATATGCACGAATTTCGTTTTTCCCCATTCCTCCATGAATCTTAGGTCAATCATTAAACTTTAAGCATCAAAAGAACGGCCAAACATTGCTCTACAAATAATATTCATCATCATATTTTCAAAAATCAAATGATTTCGAGATATAAACTGTTAAACACACTGAGGGTTACCAAATTTTCATTTTTCCGCCATAACTCAACCGATTCAATCCCGATCATCAAAAACTAAATATCATCTGAAAGGTCTTTCTAAGCACTACAAATTATACGCATAGTGTCTCGATAGAATTTTTTCCGTTTTTGAGATATTTAAGGCCGAAGAAAAACCCGATAATTGATATATGACCTTGACCTTTGGGATTTTCCGGAAACGGAAGTGACATGGCTCCATAGAATCTAATACTGCATCTTCAGACAAAATTTCAAGCAAATCATACAAAAAATAAAGCCTACAGGGATTAAAAACCGTTAAGTTTTAATACGAAAGTTTTAATAGCATTATGACGTCATGTGACGTCATATGGCGTTCATCTTTTCAGAATGTAAAGAAGACCTACAGACAAATATTCAATCCAAATCTCAGCTTTCTAGCTTTTCTGGAAGCGATTTTATACGCATTTGAAATTTGACGTCATAAGTTCGAATCTTGGATTCGCCATAAAACATTTGCCTTTTCAAATTTGGAAAAACGGACACCGGGATGCACAACTAGAGCCTAACATACACATTCTGTGAAATTTTGATAACAATCGATCCAGAAATAATGGCTGTAGACCGCGTACAAACTTTTTCACCCGACGTCAAATCTGACGTTATATGACGTCGTATGAATATAAAATTCATTGCATCCGAAAGCTCATGGTTTGAAATATATGCCATAAAATTTTCATTGTTCTGAGTCAATGGCAACACCTCGAAATTAACACAAATATAAGAGGAAGAAAAAAAGAAGAAGAAGAAGAAGAACTAGATGTCATTCGTCTAAACGAATGATAGGACTTTCTGTAACCTGTGTTAATGCAAAAAGCAGGAGATAGAAGTTTCATGTAATGACTCACCTCTGGTAGTATTTCATGTTCATGCTGATTAATTGACATTATATTATAAATAAGCGTTTACTTACGAAGAAAAAAAAATAAGTAGCAGTAGTAGTAGTATGCTTATGACGTTAATATATATCAAAATATATTAAGAAATTCTGCAGAACTGCAAACTGTGTAAGTTTCAACTTTCTATCTCATCCCGAAGTTCTTTAGCCCTAAAATGAAATTTTTGGTCCTTTGTTCGAATCTTACTTCAGCCACAATACTTCGGTTTTTCGGAATTAAGGTTAGCTGACAAAATATTCACACCTTAGTTTCAAGATGTACCATCTGTAAAAATTTGAAGAAAATCTGATCATAAATGGCGGCTGTAGAGCGTGAAAACCATTTTTCACTATTTTTAGCTCTGACGTCATATGACGTCATAGGGTGCTGAAGATGCTTTTGTTCAAAAGCGCATACTTTACTGTCATAACTCTGAAATATTCATTATTCTGAACAACTGGCATCATGTCGAAATCATTGCCCTAAAATGAAAATTAAGAAGTATGCTTATGACTCACATGACGACATTTGACGTCACGACTCAAAATATATTAAGAAATTCTGCAGAACTGCAAACTGTGTAAGTTTCAACTTTCTATCTCATCCTGAAGCTCTTTAATCCTAAAATGAAATTTTCGGTCCTATGTTCGAATCTTATTTCAGCCACAGAACTTCGGTATTTCGGAATTTCGGTTAGCTGACAGGATATGCACACCTAAGTTTCAAGATGTACCATCTGTGAAAATTTGAAGACAATCCGACCATAAATGGCGGCTGTAGAGCGTGAACACCATTTTTCACTATTTTTAGCTCTGACGTCATATGACGTCATAGGGTGCTGAAGATGCTTTTGTTCAAAAGCGCATACTTTACTGTCATAACTCTGAAATATTCATTATTCTGAACAACTGGCATCATGTCGAAATCATTGCCCCAAATTAAAAATAAGTGGTATTCTTATGACGTCCTCTGACGTCACGATTCAAAATATTTGTAGAAATAATGCAGAACTGCAAACTGTGCAAGTTTCAACTTTCTATCTCATCCTGAAGCTCTTCAATCAAAAAATGAAATTTTTGGTCCTATGTTCGAATATTACTTCAGCCACAGAACTTCGGTTTTTCGGAATTTCGGTAAGCTGGCAGGATATGTACACCTTAGTTTCAATGTGTACCATCTGTGAAAATTACAAGAAAATCCGACCATAAATGGCGGCAGTAGAGCGCGAACACCATTGTTCAATATTTTTAACTCTGACGTCATATGACGTCATAGGTGATGAAGATGGTTTGTTCAAAAGCGCATACTTTACTGTCATAACTCTGAAAATCTTCATTATTCTGAACAACTGGCATCATGTCGAAATCATTGCCCTAAAATAAAATTAAGAAGTATGCTTATGACGTCACATAACGACATATGACGTCACGACTCAAAATATATAAAGAGAGCAAAGGATTCACTGTCTATCTCATCCGAAAAATCAAAATGTTTGGCCTATGTGAATCTTTTCAGCCACAGAACTTCGGTATTTCGGAATTTCGGTTAGCTGACAGGATATGCACACCTAAGTTTCAAGATGTACCATCTGTGAAAATTTGAAGACAATCCGACCATAAATGGCGGCTGTAGAGCGTGAACACCATTTTTTCACTATTTTTAGCTCTGACGTCATATGACGTCATAGGGTGCTGAAGATGCTTTTGTTCAAAAGCGCATACTTTACTGTCATAACTCTGAAATATTCATTATTCTGAACAACTGGCATCATGTCGAAATCATTGCCCCAAATTAAAAATAAGTGGTATTCTTATGACGTCCTCTGACGTCACGATTCAAAATATTTGTAGAAATAATGCAGAACTGCAAACTGTGCAAGTTTCAACTTTCTATCTCATCCTGAAGCTCTTCAATCAAAAAATGAAATTTTTGGTCCTATGTTCGAATATTACTTCAGCCACAGAACTTCGGTTTTTCGGAATTTCGGTAAGCTGGCAGGATATGTACACCTTAGTTTCAATGTGTACCATCTGTGAAAATTACAAGAAAATCCGACCATAAATGGCGGCTGTAGAGCGTGAACACCATTTTTCACTATTTTTAACTCTGACGTCATATGACGTCATAGGGTGCTGAAGATGCTTTTGTTCAAAAGCGCATACTTTACTGTCATAACTCTGAAATATTCATTATTCTGAACAACTGGCATCATGTCGAAATCATTGCCCTAAAATAAAAATTAAGAAGTATGCTTATGACGTCACATAACGTCATATGACGTCACGACTCAAAATATATGTAGAGAGTCATAAGATCATGCTACATACCAAAAATCAAAAGCTAGGCCTTGTGGTTTCGGAGAAGATTTTAAGTTTTTCCTATATTAGCCTATGTTAAATCAAGTGACCCCTGGGGCGGGGTCAATTTTGACCCCAGTATCATAATTTGAACAATCTTGGTAGAGAGTCATAAGATCATGCTACATACTAAAAATCAAAAGGCTAGGCCTTGTGGTTTCGGAGAAGAAGATTTTTAAAATTTTCACTTTTAAAATCTATTTTTAGCTCCTGTGACCTAGATTTTTGACCAATCAAAATAATTTTAACAACTTTGGTAAAGGGCCCCATAATGAACATTCCTGTGAAGTTTTATCAAAATCCAGTGAGTAGTTTAGAAGGAGATATTGTTTAAAGAAATTGTTGACGACGGACGCACGCATGCACGCACGGACGACAGACAAAAGGCGATCACAAAAGCTCACCATGAGCACGTTGTGCTCAGGTGAGCTAAAAACAGTTCTACAGAAAAATAACAAAAGGCCATACATCAATGAAAATTGATGCAAGCATGACACACCTAATATATGCACTTGTGGGCTTTGTACTTATTACTGAATATCTAATCAAGGGTAGTTACAAAATACACTAATGTAAAAATTAAAATCAGCCTTAACTGTAGCCGAGAAACAGTGTAGACAAAATATATAGAATAAATTTAACAAAATACATGTATATCAAAAGTACCATAACTCATGTACATGACTAGCGAACAATATGTGGAATTTGGCCAATACAAAATTATACTGATACTTTCATCTACTATGAAATTAAATATAAATCCAACAAATGGTAACTGAGATACATGTATATAGTGTGAACAATTTATGCTAAATAAATACAAGCAAGGGCCACAACTCCTTCAGAATGTATCCAATCAAGATGTTCCAACAATATGTGAAACTAGACATGATACTAAAATATTGTGAAGTTTTATCAAAATCTGACTTTTGGTAGCAGAGAAATAGTACATAGTTTGCCTACAATCTGACGGAAAGATGCGACTTCTATATATAGTGCCCTCAGATTCTAAATATGTGGGGGTATATTAACCCTTTACCTCATACAGATGCATTTTGACACCCTTAACAAGGAACATTTCATTGTTATGCAAATTTATCACATTCACATTTTTCCAATTATATGGAACAAATGACTTGTTATTAAGGTAAACATGGCACTTAAAATATTGTTTGAACACTTAATAGTTTCTTTTGTGAATGTTTGGGTGATAAGTGACAAGCACAAACAATAAGTTCTTTAATCACAATGACATTGTAAAGTTTGAGAACATTTCCTCAATTTATTTTGCAAAAGGTGACATATAGGCCATATTTGCACTTGGGAAGGTCTTGAAAAATCTTTGTCAAAAATGGGTATCTAATCTACAAACTTTGAATCTATAGTCAAGTATGCGAAACAAACAAGATAGCGAAGACTTTACTGTTTGACAGTATTGGAAATCCTTTTAACATTAAATATTTTAGCAGCTGCAAATATTGCAAAAGTATAGTATCAAATGCACATCTGAAAGAAAAATGCTTAAAGTAAAAGATCAGATGTACATTTGAAAAAAAAATGCTTAAGTACATTGGTTTTGGAATACAATAAGTTATCAAGCCAGAGAAAACAAAAAGTGAAAATAGGCCTAAAATAGGCTTTAAATTCGTATTTTTTATGTAACTTCCTTATACTTTGATCAATTTCAAAACTTAAGGTACCAAAATAATCGTCTTAAAATTCTCTACATCTCATTTGCTTAATATGTTGACTTATTTAATATGGGTTTTAAGATATAAGCCGTGAAACTCTTACATAACGAAAAAATCGCTGAAATTCTACATGTTTAAATTCTTATTTTTGATGTAACTTCCTTATACTTGGATCAATTTCAAAACTTTAGGTACCAAAATAATCGTCTTAAAATTCTCTACATTTCACACGATTTATCTATAGGAATATCTTTAATATTTTTTGAGATACAAGCTCTTAAACCTCTTGAAAAATGAAAAAATCACCAAAGCTATATGCACGAATTTCGTTTTTCCCCATTCCTCCATGAATCTTAGGTCAATCATTAAACTTTAAGCATCAAAAGAACGGCCAAACATTGCTCTACAAATAATATTCATCATCATATTTTCAAAAATCAAATGATTTCGAGATATAAACTGTTAAACACACTGAGGGTTACCAAATTTTCATTTTTCCGCCATAACTCAACCGATTCAATCCCGATCATCAAAAACTAAATATCATCTGAAAGGTCTTTCTAAGCACTACAAATTATACGCATAGTGTCTCGATAGAATTTTTTCCGTTTTTGAGATATTTAAGGCCGAAGAAAAACCCGATAATTGATATATGACCTTGACCTTTGGGATTTTCCAGAAACGGAAGTGACATGGCTCCATAGAATCTAATACTGCATCTTCAGACAAAATTTCAAGCAAATCATACAAAAAATAAAGCCTACAGGGATTAAAAACCGTTAAGTTTTAATACGAAAGTTTTAATAGCATTATGACGTCATGTGACGTCATATGGCGTTCATCTTTTCAGAATGTAAAGAAGACCTACAGACAAATATTCAATCCAAATCTCAGCTTTCTAGCTTTTCTGGAAGCGATTTTATACGCATTTGAAATTTGACGTCATAAGTTCGAATCTTGGATTCGCCATAAAACATTTGCCTTTTCAAATTTGGAAAAACGGACACCGGGATGCACAACTAGAGCCTAACATACACATTCTGTGAAATTTTGATAACAATCGATCCAGAAATAATGGCTGTAGACCGCGTACAAACTTTTTCACCCGACGTCAAATCTGACGTTATATGACGTCGTATGAATATAAAATTCATTGCATCCGAAAGCTCATGGTTTGAAATATATGCCATAAAATTTTCATTGTTCTGAGTCAATGGCAACACCTCGAAATTAACACAAATATAAGAGGAAGAAAAAAAGAAGAAGAAGAAGAAGAACTAGATGTCATTCGTCTAAACGAATGATAGGACTTTCTGTAACCTGTGTTAATGCAAAAAGCAGGAGATAGAAGTTTCATGTAATGACTCACCTCTGGTAGTATTTCATGTTCATGCTGATTAATTGACATTATATTATAAATAAGCGTTTACTTACGAAGAAAAAAAAATAAGTAGCAGTAGTAGTAGTATGCTTATGACGTTAATATATATCAAAATATATTAAGAAATTCTGCAGAACTGCAAACTGTGTAAGTTTCAACTTTCTATCTCATCCCGAAGTTCTTTAGCCCTAAAATGAAATTTTTGGTCCTTTGTTCGAATCTTACTTCAGCCACAATACTTCGGTTTTTCGGAATTAAGGTTAGCTGACAAAATATTCACACCTTAGTTTCAAGATGTACCATCTGTAAAAATTTGAAGAAAATCTGATCATAAATGGCGGCTGTAGAGCGTGAAAACCATTTTTCACTATTTTTAGCTCTGACGTCATATGACGTCATAGGGTGCTGAAGATGCTTTTGTTCAAAAGCGCATACTTTACTGTCATAACTCTGAAATATTCATTATTCTGAACAACTGGCATCATGTCGAAATCATTGCCCCAAATTAAAAATAAGTGGTATGCTTATGACGTCCTCTGACGTCACGATTCAAAATATTTGTAGAAATAATGCAGAACTGCAAACTGTGCAAGTTTCAACTTTCTATCTCATCCTGAAGCTCTTCAATCCTAAAATGAAATTTTTGGTCCTATGTTCGAATATTACTTCAGCCACAGAACTTCGGTTTTTCGGAATTTCGGTAAGCTGGCAGGATATGTACACCTTAGTTTCAAGGTGTACCATCTGTGAAAATTACAAGAAAATCCGACCATAAATGGCGGCAGTAGAGCGCGAACACCATTGTTCAATATTTTTAGCTCTGACGTCACATGACGTCATAGGTGATGAAGATGCTTTTGTTCAAAAACGCATACTTTACTGTCATAACTCTAAAATCTTCATTATTCTGAACAACTGGCATCATGTCGAAATCATTGCCCTAAAATGAAAATTAAGAAGTATGCTTATGACATCACATGACGACATTTGACGTCACGACTCAAAATATATTAAGAAATTCTGCAGAACTGCAAACTGTGTAAGTTTCAACTTTCTATCTCATCCTGAAGCTCTTTAATCCTAAAATGAAATTTTCGGTCCTATGTTCGAATCTTATTTCAGCCACAGAACTTCGGTATTTCGGAATTTCGGTTAGCTGACAGGATATGCACACCTAAGTTTCAAGATGTACCATCTGTGAAAATTTGAAGACAATCCGACCATAAATGGCGGCTGTAGAGCGTGAACACCATTTTTCACTATTTTTAGCTCTGACGTCATATGACGTCATAGGGTGCTGAAGATGCTTTTGTTCAAAAGCGCATACTTTACTGTCATAACTCTGAAATATTCATTATTCTGAACAACTGGCATCATGTCGAAATCATTGCCCCAAATTAAAAATAAGTGGTATTCTTATGACGTCCTCTGACGTCACGATTCAAAATATTTGTAGAAATAATGCAGAACTGCAAACTGTGCAAGTTTCAACTTTCTATCTCATCCTGAAGCTCTTCAATCAAAAAATGAAATTTTTGGTCCTATGTTTGAATATTACTTCAGCCACAGAACTTCGGTTTTTCGGAATTTCGGTAAGCTGGCAGGATATGTACACCTTAGTTTCAAGGTGTACCATCTGTGAAAATTACAAGAAAATCCGACCATAAATGGCGGCAGTAGAGCGCGAATACCATTTTTCACTATTTTTAACTCTGACGTCATATGACGTCATAGGGTGCTGAAGATGGTTTGTTCAAAAGCGCATACTTTACTGTCATAACTCTGAAATATTCATTATTCTGAACAACTGGCATCATGTCGAAATCATTGCCCTAAAATAAAAATTAAGAAGTATGCTTATGACGTCACATAACGTCATATGACTTCACGACTCAAAATATATGTAGAGTCATAAGATCATGCTACATACCAAAAATCAAAAGCTAGGCCTTGTGGTTTCGGTTTTCCTATATTAGCCTATGTTAAATCAAGTGACCCCTGGGACGGGGTCAATTTTGACCCCAGTATCATAATTTGAACAATCTTGGTAGAGAGTCATAAGATCATGCTACATACTAAAAATCAAAAGGCTAGGCCTTGTGGTTTCGGAGAAGAAGATTTTTAAAATTTTCACTTTTAAAATCTATTTTTAGCTCCTGTGACCTAGATTTTTGACCAATCAAAATAATTTTAACAACTTTGGTAAAGGGCCCCATAATGAACATTCCTGTGAAGTTTTATCAAAATCCAGTGAGTAGTTTAGAAGGAGATATTGTTTAAAGAAATTGTTGACGACGGACGCACGCATGCACGCACGGACGACAGACAAAAGGCGATCACAAAAGCTCACCATGAGCACGTTGTGCTCAGGTGAGCTAAAAACAGTTCTACAGAAAAATAACAAAAGGCCATACATCAATGAAAATTGATGCAAGCATGACACACCTAATATATGCACTTGTGGGCTTTGTACTTATTACTGAATATCTAATCAAGGGTAGTTACAAAATACACTAATGTAAAAATTAAAATCAGCCTTAACTGTAGCCGAGAAACAGTGTAGACAAAATATATAGAATAAATTTAACAAAATACATGTATATCAAAAGTACCATAACTGACTAAAAGATACTTTCATCTACTATGAAATTAAATATAAATCCAACAAATGGTAACTGAGATACATGTATATAGTGTGAACAATTTATGCTAAATAAATACAAGCAAGGGCCACAACTCCTTCAGAATGTATCCAATCAAGATGTTCCAACAATATGTGAAACTAGACATGATACTAAAATATTGTGAAGTTTTATCAAAATCTGACTTTTGGTAGCAGAGAAATAGTACATAGTTTGCCTACAATCTGACGGAAAGATGCGACTTCTATATATAGTGCCCTCAGATTCTAAATATGTGGGGGTATATTAACCCTTTACCTCATACAGATGCATTTTGACACCCTTAACAAGGAACATTTCATTGTTATGCAAATTTATCACATTCACATTTTTCCAATTATATGGAACAAATGACTTGTTATTAAGGTAAACATGGCACTTAAAATATTGTTTGAACACTTAATAGTTTCTTTTGTGAATGTTTGGGTGATAAGTGACAAGCACAAACAATAAGTTCTTTAATCACAATGACATTGTAAAGTTTGAGAACATTTCCTCAATTTATTTTGCAAAAGGTGACATATAGGCCATATTTGCACTTGGGAAGGTCTTGAAAAATCTTTGTCAAAAATGGGTATCTAATCTACAAACTTTGAATCTATAGTCAAGTATGCGAAACAAACAAGATAGCGAAGACTTTACTGTTTGACAGTATTGGAAATCCTTTTAACATTAAATATTTTTCTGATTATTGCCACACCTAAAATGATAGCAGCTGCAAATATTGCAAAAGTATAGTATCAAATGCACATCTGAAAGAAAAATGCTTAAAGTAAAAGATCAGATGTACATTTGAAAAAAAAATGCTTAAGTACATTGGTTTTGGAATACAATAAGTTATCAAGCCAGAGAAAACAAAAAGTGAAAATAGGCCTAAAATATATGAGAATAAGTTTTAACCGTCAATTCTGTTCTTACAAAACATCCATGTTTACAGATGTTTAAAGAATGATATTTAAATATTATCCTTTTTGACCTACCCAGTTGGCCAAGTGGTTAGAGCATCCACTGTGGGAGCAGGAGGTCGTTGGTTCGATCCCCAGCCACGACATACCAAATTCATAAAAAATGGTACTGACAGTTATACTACTGTTATAGCTCCCTTGCTTGGCACTCAGCATATAAGGGTAGTTTGCCTGGTGTAAGGAAAATGTGACTGGGTGTGGCATCATGCCACATGTCTACGGCATGATACTGCAGTGTGGCAGCACTATATCTGTCTCAAATAGACATTGTCTCCAAATTACTGAAATACTGTTGGCGGGACATTAAATCCAACAAACAAACATAACATTTCTGTGCTGCATAAGAATTACAAAAAAAAAAATTAAAAGGATTAATATTCTCAAACTGGTAAAGTGGTATTGGTATAGTTCCTTTGAATGGCGCTAACCATTTAAAGGTACCGGTATATCCAAAACTGGTTGACCCAGTGTCAGGATAATATGACTGTGTACAGTATCCTGCCATGTTTTTGAAGTAATACTGCAATGTGGCAGCACTATATCTGTCTCAAGTACACAGTCTCAAAATAACTGAAATACCGTGAATTGGATATTATACATGTACCAGGTTTACTCAACAAACTTTGTTCTCAAAGTGAGATATTTAAGATTTTTTTTTACACTTTTAAGTCTGGACAATTTCATATTTATCTGCAATTTCCTTTAACAATGGTGCTTGAAGATTTACAAGACAGCAGCAAACCTGAAAAAGTTTTGTTGATAAATGCCTGTATTGGGCAGGTATGTGACTTAAAATGTCATTATTCTTTATACGTTCATTAGTTTGCTCAACATGAATCCTATTTCTTCCAATCTTAAAACAAAGTTCTGCCTCCTCTTTGGTAAAATGACCTTTGCTTGACATGAAAGGAGGAATATTTAGTGAAACGCCAGCAGGCAGTTTGTCAAATATATTGAAACCTTTGTCAGCCAATATCATGTCGCCTGGCTGTAACTGGTCAAGTAACCTAGAGTGTTCTACAATGGCTGCATCTGATGCATCCTACTTTTTGACCCCAAATGACCCTCCTGACCTAATGGTCCGATATCAGCCAAAATCAAACTTGGCTAAGATTTTTTGGTTATAAACAATGTCATTAAGTTTGAATGCAATTGCTTAAGAAATGAAGATGCTAGAGTGCAAACAATGTGAAATCTGGCTTTTTTGAATTTTAAAAGGGGCATAACTCCTGACCTAATGGTATGATATCAGCCATAATCGAACTTGGTCGAGATTTTATGGTTATAAACAATGTTATTAAGTTTGAAGATAATTGCTCATGAAATGAAGATGCTAGAGTGCAAACAATGTGAAATCTGGCTTTTTTGAATTTTAAAAGGGGCATAACTCCTGACCTAATGTTCCGATATCAGCCATAATCGAACTTGGCCGAGATTTTATGGTTATAAACATTGTTTTAAAGTTTGAAGATAATTGCTCATAACATGAAGATGCTAGAGTGCAAACGAACAAATTGTGGATGACGGACGACGGACGGACGGACGGAGAGATGGACGGACGGACAGACGGACGGACGGACGGACGACAGACATTCATCGATCCTAAAAGCTCATCCTGAGCACACGTGCTCAGGTGAGCTAAAAATCAAAAGGCTAGGACTTGTGGTTTCGGAGAAGAAGATTTTTTTTCCTATATTAGCCTATGTTAAATCAAGTGACCCCTGTGGCAGGGCCAATTTTGACTCCAGGGTCATAATTTGAACAATCTTGGTAGAGAGTCATAAGATCATGCTACATACCAAAAATCAAAAGCTAGGCCTTGTGGTTTCGGAGAAGAAGATTTTTAAAATTTTCACTTTTAAAATCTATTTTTAGCTCCTGTGACCTAGATTTTTGACCAATCAAAATAATTTTAACAACTTTGGTAAAGGGCCCCATAATGAACATTCCTGTGAAGTTTTATCAAAATCCAGTGAGTAGTTTAGAAGGAGATATTGTTTAAAGAAATTGTTGACGACGGACGCACGCATGCACGCACGGACGACAGACAAAAGGCGATCACAAAAGCTCACCATGAGCACGTTGTGCTCAGGTGAGCTAAAAACAGTTCTACAGAAAAATAACAAAAGGCCATACATCAATGAAAATTGATGCAAGCATGACACACCTAATATATGCACTTGTGGGCTTTGTACTTATTACTGAATATCTAATCAAAGTAGTTAAAAAATTCAAGATAATTATATCAAAAGTACCATAACTCATTTACATGACTAGCGAACAATATGTGGAATTTGATGTGCCAAGATGTGTCAACAATGTACAAAATTATACTGATACTTTCATCTACTATGAAATTAAATATAAATCCAACAAATGGTAACTGAGATACATGTATATAGTGTGAACAATTTATGCTAAATAAATACAAGCAAGGGCCACAACTCCTTCAGAATGTATCCAATCAAGATGTTCCAACAATATGTGAAACTAGACATGATACTAAAATATTGTGAAGTTTTATCAAAATCTGACTTTTGGTAGCAGAGAAATAGTACATAGTTTGCCTACAATCTGACGGAAAGATGCGACTTCTATATATAGTGCCCTCAGATTCTAAATATGTGGGGGTATATTAACCCTTTACCTCATACAGATGCATTTTGACACCCTTAACAAGGAACATTTCATTGTTATGCAAATTTATCACATTCACATTTTTCCAATTATATGGAACAAATGACTTGTTATTAAGGTAAACATGGCACTTAAAATATTGTTTGAACACTTAATAGTTTCTTTTGTGAATGTTTGGGTGATAAGTGACAAGCACAAACAATAAGTTCTTTAATCACAATGACATTGTAAAGTTTGAGAACATTTCCTCAATTTATTTTGCAAAAGGTGACATATAGGCCATATTTGCACCTGGGAAGGTCTTGAAAAATCTTTGTCAAAAATGGGTATCTAATCTACAAACTTTGAATCTATAGTCAAGTATGCGAAACAAACAAGATAGCGAAGACTTTACTGTTTGACAGTATTGGAAATCCTTTTAACATTAAATATTTTTCTGATTATTGCCACACCTAAAATGATAGCAGCTGCAAATATTGCAAAAGTAAAGTATCAAATGCACATCTGAAAGAAAAATGCTTAAAGTAAAAGATCAGATGTACATTTGAAAAAAAAATGCTTAAGTACATTGGTTTTGGAATACAATAAGTTATCAAGCCAGAGAAAACAAAAAGTGAAAATAGGCCTAAAATAATATGAGAATAAGTTTTAACAGTCAATTCTGTTCTTACAAAACATCCATGTTTACAGATGATGCTTACAGCCTTTATTTCGGACCATGCTTTTACAAAGAATGATATTTAAATATTATCCTTTTTGACCTACCCAGTTGGCCAAGTGGTTAGAGCATCCACTGTGGGAGCAGGAGGTCGTTGGTTCGATCCCCAGCCACGACATACCAAATTCATAAAAAATGGTACGGACAGTTATACTACTGTTATAGCTCCCTTGCTTGGCACTCAGCATATAAGGGTAGTTTGCCTGGTGTAAGGAAAATGTGACTGGGTGTGGCATCATGCCACATGTCTACGGCATGATACTGCAGTGTGGCAGCACTATATCTGTCTCAAATAGACATTGTCTCCAAATTACTGAAATACTGTTGGCGGGACATTAAATCCAACAAACAAACATAACATTTCTGTGCTGCATAAGAATTACAAAAAAAAAAATTAAAAGGATTAATATTCTCAAACTGGTAAAGTGGTATTGGTATAGTTCCTTTGAATGGCGCTAACCATTTAAAGGTACCGGTATATCCAAAACTGGTTGACCCAGTGTCAGGATAATATGACTGTGTACAGTATCCTGCCATGTTTTTGAAGTAATACTGCAATGTGGCAGCACTATATCTGTCTCAAGTACACAGTCTCAAAATAACTGAAATACCGTGAATTGGATATTATACATGTACCAGGTTTACTCAACAAACTTTGTTCTCAAAGTGAGATATTTAAGATTTTTTTTTACACTTTTAAGTCTGGACAATTTCATATTTATCTGCAATTTCCTTTAACAATGGTGCTTGAAGATTTACAAGACAGCAGCAAACCTGAAAAAGTTTTGTTGATAAATGCCTGTATTGGGCAGGTATGTGACTTAAAATGTCATTATTCTTTATACGTTCATTAGTTTGCTCAACATGAATCCTATTTCTTCCAATCTTAAAACAAAGTTCTGCCTCCTCTTTGGTAAAATGACCTTTGCTTGACATGAAAGGAGGAATATTTAGTGAAACGCCAGCAGGCAGTTTGTCAAATATATTGAAACTTTGTCAGCCAATATCAGCGCTGGCTGTAACTGGTCAAGTACCTAGTGTTTACATGGCTGCATCTGATGCATGAAGAGAGTGCAAACAATGTGTTTTTGACCCCAAATGACCCTCCTGACCTAATGGTCCGATATCAGCCAAAATCAAACTTGGCTAAGATTTTTTGGTTATAAACAATGTCATTAAGTTTGAATGCAATTGCTTAAGAAATGAAGATGCTAGAGTGCAAACAATGTGAAATCTGGCTTTTTTGAATTTTAAAAGGGGCATAACTCCTGACCTAATGGTATGATATCAGCCATAATCGAACTTGGTCGAGATTTTATGGTTATAAACAATGTTTTAAAGTTTGAAGATAATTGCTCATAACATGAAGATGCTAGAGTGCAAACGAACAAATTGTGGATGACGGACGACGGACGGACGGACGGAGAGACGGACCTAATGTTCCGATATCAGCCATAATCGAACTTGGCCGAGATTTTATGGTTATAAACATTGTTTTAAAGTTTGAAGATAATTGCTCATAACATGAAGATGCTAGAGTGCAAACGAACAAATTGTGGATGACGGACGACGGACGGACGGACGGAGAGATGGACGGAGGACAGACGGACGGACGGACGGACGACAGACATTCATCGATCCTAAAAGCTCATCCTGAGCACACGTGCTCAGGTGAGCTAAAAATCAAAAGGCTAGGACTTGTGGTTTCGGAGAAGAAGATTTTTTTTCCTATATTAGCCTATGTTAAATCAAGTGACCCCTGTGGCAGGGCCAATTTTGACTCCAGGGTCATAATTTGAACAATCTTGGTAGAGAGTCATAAGATCATGCTACATACCAAAAATCAAAAGCTAGGCCTTGTGGTTTCGGAGAAGAAGATTTTTAAAATTTTCACTTTTAAAATCTATTTTTAGCTCCTGTGACCTAGATTTTTGACCAATCAAAATAATTTTAACAACTTTGGTAAAGGGCCCCATAATGAACATTCCTGTGAAGTTTTATCAAAATCCAGTGAGTAGTTTAGAAGGAGATATTGTTTAAAGAAATTGTTGACGACGGACGCACGCATGCACGCACGGACGACAGACAAAAGGCGATCACAAAAGCTCACCATGAGCACGTTGTGCTCAGGTGAGCTAAAAACAGTTCTACAGAAAAATAACAAAAGGCCATACATCAATGAAAATTGATGCAAGCATGACACACCTAATATATGCACTTGTGGGCTTTGTACTTATTACTGAATATCTAATCAAGGGTAGTTACAAAAGTACCATAACTCATTTACATGACTAGCGAACAATATGTGGAATTTGATGTCCAAGATGTGTCAACAATGTACAAAATTATACTGATACTTTCATCTACTATGAAATTAAATATAAATCCAACAAATGGTAACTGAGATACATGTATATAGTGTGAACAATTTATGCTAAATAAATACAAGCAAGGGCCACAACTCCTTCAGAATGTATCCAATCAAGATGTTCCAACAATATGTGAAACTAGACATGATACTAAAATATTGTGAAGTTTTATCAAAATCTGACTTTTGGTAGCAGAGAAATAGTACATAGTTTGCCTACAATCTGACGGAAAGATGCGACTTCTATATATAGTGCCCTCAGATTCTAAATATGTGGGGGTATATTAACCCTTTACCTCATACAGATGCATTTTGACACCCTTAACAAGGAACATTTCATTGTTATGCAAATTTATCACATTCACATTTTTCCAATTATATGGAACAAATGACTTGTTATTAAGGTAAACATGGCACTTAAAATATTGTTTGAACACTTAATAGTTTCTTTTGTGAATGTTTGGGTGATAAGTGACAAGCACAAACAATAAGTTCTTTAATCACAATGACATTGTAAAGTTTGAGAACATTTCCTCAATTTATTTTGCAAAAGGTGACATATAGGCCATATTTGCACCTGGGAAGGTCTTGAAAAATCTTTGTCAAAAATGGGTATCTAATCTACAAACTTTGAATCTATAGTCAAGTATGCGAAACAAACAAGATAGCGAAGACTTTACTGTTTGACAGTATTGGAAATCCTTTTAACATTAAATATTTTTTGATTATTGCCACACCTAAAATGATAGCAGCTGCAAATATTGCAAAAGTAAAGTATCAAATGCACATCTGAAAGAAAAATGCTTAAAGTAAAAGATCAGATGTACATTTGAAAAAAAAATGCTTAAGTACATTGGTTTTGGAATACAATAAGTTATCAAGCCAGAGAAAACAAAAAGTGAAAATAGGCCTAAAATAATATGAGAATAAGTTTTAACAGTCAATTCTGTTCTTACAAAACATCCATGTTTACAGATGATGCTTACAGCCTTTATTTCGGACCATGCTTTTACAAAGAATGATATTTAAATATTATCCTTTTTGACCTACCCAGTTGGCCAAGTGGTTAGAGCATCCACTGTGGGAGCAGGAGGTCGTTGGTTCGATCCCCAGCCACGACATACCAAATTCATAAAAAATGGTACTGACAGTTATACTACTGTTATAGCTCCCTTGCTTGGCACTCAGCATATAAGGGTAGTTTGCCTGGTGTAAGGAAAATGTGACTGGGTGTGGCATCATGCCACATGTCTACGGCATGATACTGCAGTGTGGCAGCACTATATCTGTCTCAAATAGACATTGTCTCCAAATTACTGAAATACTGTTGGCGGGACATTAAATCCAACAAACAAACATAACATTTCTGTGCTGCATAAGAATTACAAAAAAAAAAATTAAAAGGATTAATATTCTCAAACTGGTAAAGTGGTATTGGTATAGTTCCTTTGAATGGCGCTAACCATTTAAAGGTACCGGTATATCCAAAACTGGTTGACCCAGTGTCAGGATAATATGACTGTGTACAGTATCCTGCCATGTTTTTGAAGTAATACTGCAATGTGGCAGCACTATATCTGTCTCAAGTACACAGTCTCAAAATAACTGAAATACCGTGAATTGGATATTATACATGTACCAGGTTTACTCAACAAACTTTGTTCTCAAAGTGAGATATTTAAGATTTTTTTTTACACTTTTAAGTCTGGACAATTTCATATTTATCTGCAATTTCCTTTAACAATGGTGCTTGAAGATTTACAAGACAGCAGCAAACCTGAAAAAGTTTTGTTGATAAATGCCTGTATTGGGCAGGTATGTGACTTAAAATGTCATTATTCTTTATACGTTCATTAGTTTGCTCAACATGAATCCTACTTCTTCCAATCCTAAAACAAAGTTCTGCCTCCTCTTTGGTAAAATGACCTTTGCTTGACATGAAAGGAGGAATATTTAGTGAAACGCCAGCAGGCAGTTTGTCAAATATATTGAAACCTTTGTCAGCCAATATCATGTCGCCTGGCTGTAACTGGTCAAGTAACCTAGAGTGTTCTACAATGGCTGCATCTGATGTTGACCCTGGATACAATTAGAACAATATACTAATGCTGCATTAGGAGCGACACAGGTAACGGCTTTGACAGTATGCCTACTTTTGTAGTTACTGTACGAAAGAGACTGACAGTTCATGTCAGATGGAACATCTTGAAAGACCTCTGTAGCATCCATAGCTATCCTGGCAGAACTAAAGTCTTCAAAAGATTTTGGCATAGACCCCTTACATTTCAACTGACTAGGGATACCAACAGCTTTCAAGACACCATCATATAAAATTTCATACAGCACAGAAATGTAAGTGTTGATAACATTTGACACAGTTGCCCTGCTTGTATTGAATCTCTCTGCTAAATCTAAGTCCTTGTAGTTTAACCTTAACTTCATCAGGACCATTAAGAGTTGGTCTTCTAGACTGAAACAGGTAACTATCCATCCAGCATAATAATTGAAAGGTGCAATTCTTTTAAGCATGTTGGCCAACACGTTGAAAACATCCGCTGGCAAGGAAGTATACAGCAACATCTGTGAATAAAACAAAAGCATTTTGTTGATATGATGAAGACAAATCGTAGATGTGTGGACCCAGAATTTTTTTTTTTTGGGGGGGGGGGGGGGACAACCTACTTTTTGACCCCAAATGACCCTCCTGACCTAATGGTCCGATATCAGCCAAAATCAAACTTGGCTAAGATTTTTTGGTTATAAACAATGTCATTAAGTTTGAATGCAATTGCTTAAGAAATGAAGATGCTAGAGTGCAAACAATGTGAAATCTGGCTTTTTTGAATTTTAAAAGGGGCATAACTCCTGACCTAATGGTATGATATCAGCCATAATCGAACTTGGTCGAGATTTTATGGTTATAAACAATGTTATTAAGTTTCTCCTGACCTAATGTTCCGATATCAGCCATAATCGAACTTGGCCGAGATTTTATGGTTATAAACATTGTTTTAAAGTTTGAAGATAATTGCTCATAACATGAAGATGCTAGAGTGCAAACGAACAAATTGTGGATGACGGACGACGGACGGACGGACGGAGAGATGGACGGATGGACAGACGGACGGACGGACGGACGACAGACATTCATCGATCCTAAAACCTCATCCTGAGCACACGTGCTCAGGTGAGCTAAAAATCAAAAGGCTAGGACTTGTGGTTTCGGAGAAGAAGATTTTTTTTCCTATATTAGCCTATGTTAAATCAAGTGACCCCTGTGGCAGGGCCAATTTTGACTCCAGGGTCATAATTTGAACAATCTTGGTAGAGAGTCATAAGATCATGCTACATACCAAAAATCAAAAGCTAGGCCTTGTGGTTTCGGAGAAGATTTTAAGTTTTTCCTATATTAGCCTATGTTAAATCAAGTGACCCCTGGGGCGGGGTCAATTTTGACCCCAGCATCATAATTTGAACAATCTTGGTAGAGAGTCATAAGATCATGCTACATACTAAAAACCAAAAGGCTAGGCCTTGTGGTTTCGGAGAAGAAGATTTTTAAAATTTTCACTTTTAAAATCTATTTTTAGCTCCTGTGACCTAGATTTTTGACCAATCAAAATAATTTTAACAACTTTGGTAAAGGGCCCCATAATGAACATTCCTGTGAAGTTTTATCAAAATCCAGTGAGTAGTTTAGAAGGAGATATTGTTTAAAGAAATTGTTGACGACGGACGCACGCATGCACGCACGGACGACAGACAAAAGGCGATCACAAAAGCTCACCATGAGCACGTTGTGCTCAGGTGAGCTAAAAACAGTTCAACAGAAAAATAACAAAAGGCCATACATCAATGAAAATTGATGCAAGCATGACACACCTAATATATGCACTTGTGGGCTTTGTACTTATTACTGAATATCTAATCAAGGGTAGTTACAAAATACACTAATGTAAAAATTAAAATCAGCCTTAACTGTAGCCGAGAAACAGTGTAGACAAAATATATAGAATAAATTTAACAAAATACATGTATATCAAAAGTACCATAACTCATTTACATGACTAGCGAACAATATGTGGAATTTGATGTGCCAAGATGTGTCAACAATATACAAAATTATACTGATACTTTCATCTACTATGAAATTAAATATAAATCCAACAAATGGTAACTGAGATACATGTATATAGTGTGAACAATTTATGCTAAATAAATACAAGCAAGGGCCACAACTCCTTCAGAATGTATCCAATCAAGATGTTCCAACAATATGTGAAACTAGACATGATACTAAAATATTGTGAAGTTTTATCAAAATCTGACTTTTGGTAGCAGAGAAATAGTACATAGTTTGCCTACAATCTGACGGAAAGATGCGACTTCTATATATAGTGCCCTCAGATTCTAAATATGTGGGGGTATATTAACCCTTTACCTCATACAGATGCATTTTGACACCCTTAACAAGGAACATTTCATTGTTATGCAAATTTATCACATTCACATTTTTCCAATTATATGGAACAAATGACTTATTATTAAGGTAAACATGGCACTTAAAATATTGTTTGAACACTTAATAGTTTCTTTTGTGAATGTTTGGGTGATAAGTGACAAGCACAAACAATAAGTTCTTTAATCACAATGACATTGTAAAGTTTGAGAACATTTCCTCAATTTATTTTGCAAAAGGTGACATATAGGCCATATTTGCACCTGGGAAGGTCTTGAAAAATCTTTGTCAAAAATGGTATCTAATCTACAAACTTTGAATCTATAGTCAAGTATGCGAAACAAACAAGATAGCGAAGACTTTACTGTTTGACAGTATTGGAAATCCTTTTAACATTAAATATTTTTCTGATTATTGCCACACCTAAAATGATAGCAGCTGCAAATATTGCAAAAGTAAAGTATCAAATGCACATCTGAAAGAAAAATGCTTAAAGTAAAAGATCAGATGTACATTTGAAAAAAAAATGCTTAAGTACATTGGTTTTGGAATACAATAAGTTATCAAGCCAGAGAAAACAAAAAGTGAAAATAGGCCTAAAATAATATGAGAATAAGTTTTAACAGTCAATTCTGTTCTTACAAAACATCCATGTTTACAGATGATGCTTACAGCCTTTATTTCGGACCATGCTTTTACAAAGAATGATATTTAAATATTATCCTTTTTGACCTACCCAGTTGGCCAAGTGGTTAGAGCATCCACTGTGGGAGCAGGAGGTCGTTGGTTCGATCCCCAGCCACGACATACCAAATTCATAAAAATGGTACTGACAGTTATACTACTGTTATAGCTCCCTTGCTTGGCACTCAGCATATAAGGGTAGTTTGCCTGGTGTAAGGAAAATGTGACTGGGTGTGGCGTCATGCCACATGTCTACGGCATGATACTGCAGTGTGGCAGCACTATATCTGTCTCAAATAGACATTGTCTCCAAATTACTGAAATACTGTTGGCGGGACATTAAATCCAACAAACAAACATAACATTTCTGTGCTGCATAAGAATTACAAAAAAAAAAATTAAAAGGATTAATATTCTCAAACTGGTAAAGTGGTATTGGTATAGTTCCTTTGAATGGCGCTAACCATTTAAAGGTACCGGTATATCCAAAACTGGTTGACCCAGTGTCAGGATAATATGACTGTGTACAGTATCCTGCCATGTTTTTGAAGTAATACTGCAATGTGGCAGCACTATATCTGTCTCAAGTACACAGTCTCAAAATAACTGAAATACCGTGAATTGGATATTATACATGTACCAGGTTTACTCAACAAACTTTGTTCTCAAAGTGAGATATTTAAGATTTTTTTTTACACTTTTAAGTCTGGACAATTTCATATTTATCTGCAATTTCCTTTAACAATGGTGCTTGAAGATTTACAAGACAGCAGCAAACCTGAAAAATTTTGTTGATAAATGCCTGTATTGGGCAGGTATGTGACTTAAAATGTCATTATTCTTTATACGTTCATTAGTTTGCTCAACATGAATCCTACTTCTTCCAATCCTAAAACAAAGTTCTGCCTCCTCTTTGGTAAAATGACCTTTGCTTGACATGAAAGGAGGAATATTTAGTGAAACGCCAGCAGGCAGTTTGTCAAATATATTGAAACCTTTGTCAGCCAATATCATGTCGCCTGGCTGTAACTGGTCAAGTAACCTAGAGTGTTCTACAATGGCTGCATCTGATGTTGACCCTGGATACAATTAGAACAATATACTAATGCTGCATTAGGAGCGACACAGGTAACGGCTTTGACAGTATGCCTACTTTTGTAGTTACTGTACGAAAGAGACTGACAGTTCATGTCAGATGGAACATCTTGAAAGACCTCTGTAGCATCCATAGCTATCCTGGCAGAACTAAAGTCTTCAAAAGATTTTGGCATAGACCCCTTACATTTCAACTGACTAGGGATACCAACAGCTTTCAAGACACCATCATATAAAATTTCATACAGCACAGAAATGTAAGTGTTGATAACATTTGACACAGTTGCCCTGCTTGTATTGAATCTCTCTGCTAAATCTAAGTCCTTGTAGTTTAACCTTAACTTCATCAGGACCATTAAGAGTTGGTCTTCTAGACTGAAACAGGTAACTATCCATCCAGCATAATAATTGAAAGGTGCAATTCTTTTAAGCATGTTGGCCAACACGTTGAAAACATCCGCTGGCAAGGAAGTATACAGCAACATCTGTGAATAAAACAAAAGCATTTTGTTGATATGATGAAGACAAATCGTAGATGTGTGGACCCAGAATTTTTTTTTTTGGGGGGGGGGGGACAACCTACTTTTTGACCCCAAATGACCCTCCTGACCTAATGGTCCGATATCAGCCAAAATCAAACTTGGCTAAGATTTTTTGGTTATAAACAATGTCATTAAGTTTGAATGCAATTGCTTAAGAAATGAAGATGCTAGAGTGCAAACAATGTGAAATCTGGCTTTTTTGAATTTTAAAAGGGGCATAACTCCTGACCTAATGGTATGATATCAGCCATAATCGAACTTGGTCGAGATTTTATGGTTATAAACAATGTTATTAAGTTTGAAGATAATTGCTCATGAAATGAAGATGCTAGAGTGCAAACAATGT
This sequence comes from Solen grandis, assembly GCA_021229015.1. NCBI lineage: Eukaryota > Metazoa > Mollusca > Bivalvia > Adapedonta > Solenidae > Solen > Solen grandis. The sequence goes on along the minus strand of CM037786.1, from coordinate 57,457,769 downwards.
GAAATCTGGCTTTTTTGAATTTTAAAAGGGGCATAACTCCTGACCTAATGTTCCGATATCAGCCATAATCGAACTTGGCCGAGATTTTATGGTTATAAACATTGTTTTAAAGTTTGAAGATAATTGCTCATAACATGAAGATGCTAGAGTGCAAACGAACAAATTGTGGATGACGGACGACGGACGGACGGACGGAGAGATGGACGGATGGACAGACGGACGGACGGACGGACGACAGACATTCATCGATCCTAAAACCTCATCCTGAGCACACGTGCTCAGGTGAGCTAAAAATCAAAAGGCTAGGCTTGTGGTTTCGGAGAAGATTTTTTTTTCCTATATTAGCCTATGTTAAATCAAGTGACCCCTGTGGCAGGGCCAATTTTGACTCCAGGGTCATAATTTGAACAATCTTGGTAGAGAGTCATAAGATCATGCTACATACCAAAAATCAAAAGGCTAGGCCTTGTGGTTTCGGAGAAGAAGATTTTTAAAATTTTCACTTTTAAAATCTATTTTTAGCTCCTGTGACCTAGATTTTTGACCAATCAAAATAATTTTAACAACTTTGGTAAAGGGCCCCATAATGAACATTCCTGTGAAGTTTTATCAAAATCCAGTGAGTAGTTTAGAAGGAGATATTGTTTAAAGAAATTGTTGACGACGGACGCACGCATGCACGCACGGACGACAGACAAAAGGCGATCACAAAAGCTCACCATAGCACGTTAATGAAAATTGATGCAAGCATGACACACCTAATATATGCACTTGTGGGCTTTGTACTTATTACTGAATATCTAATCAAGGGTAGTTACAAAATACACTAATGTAAAAATTAAAATCAGCCTTAACTGTAGCCGAGAAACAGTGTAGACAAAATATATAGAATAAATTTAACAAAATACATGTATATCAAAAAAAAAAGGGAACCTTCAGAATGTATCCAATCAAGATGTTCCAACAATATGTGAAACTAGACATGATACTAAAATATTGTGAAGTTTTATCAAAATCTGACTTTTGGTAGCAGAGAAATAGTACATAGTTTGCCTACAATCTGACGGAAAGATGCGACTTCTATATATAGTGCCCTCAGATTCTAAATATGTGGGGGTATATTAACCCTTTACCTCATACAGATGCATTTTGACACCCTTAACAAGGAACATTTCATTGTTATGCAAATTTATCACATTCACATTTTTCCAATTATATGGAACAAATGACTTATTATTAAGGTAAACATGGCACTTAAAATATTGTTTGAACACTTAATAGTTTCTTTTGTGAATGTTTGGGTGATAAGTGACAAGCACAAACAATAAGTTCTTTAATCACAATGACATTGTAAAGTTTGAGAACATTTCCTCAATTTATTTTGCAAAAGGTGACATATAGGCCATATTTGCACCTGGGAAGGTCTTGAAAAATCTTTGTCAAAAATGGGTATCTAATCTACAAACTTTGAATCTATAGTCAAGTATGCGAAACAAACAAGATAGCGAAGACTTTACTGTTTGACAGTATTGGAAATCCTTTTAACATTAAATATTTTTCTGATTATTGCCACACCTAAAATGATAGCAGCTGCAAATATTGCAAAAGTAAAGTATCAAATGCACATCTGAAAGAAAAATGCTTAAAGTAAAAGATCAGATGTACATTTGAAAAAAAAATGCTTAAGTACATTGGTTTTGGAATACAATAAGTTATCAAGCCAGAGAAAACAAAAAGTGAAAATAGGCCTAAAATAATATGAGAATAAGTTTTAACAGTCAATTCTGTTCTTACAAAACATCCATGTTTACAGATGATGCTACAGCCTTTCTTCGGACCATGCTTTACAAAGAATGATATTTAAATATTATCCTTTTTGACCTACCCAGTTGGCCAAGTGGTTAGAGCATCCACTGTGGGAGCAGGAGGTCGTTGGTTCGATCCCCAGCCACGACATACCAAATTCATAAAAAATGGTACTGACAGTTATACTACTGTTATAGCTCCCTTGCTTGGCACTCAGCATATAAGGGTAGTTTGCCTGGTGTAAGGAAAATGTGACTGGGTGTGGCGTCATGCCACATGTCTACGGCATGATACTGCAGTGTGGCAGCACTATATCTGTCTCAAATAGACATTGTCTCCAAATTACTGAAATACTGTTGGCGGGACATTAAATCCAACAAACAAACATAACATTTCTGTGCTGCATAAGAATTACAAAAAAAAAAATTAAAAGGATTAATATTCTCAAACTGGTAAAGTGGTATTGGTATAGTTCCTTTGAATGGCGCTAACCATTTAAAGGTTGACCCAGTGTCAGGATAATATGACTGTGTACAGTATCCTGCCATGTTTTTGAAGTAATACTGCAATGTGGCAGCACTATATCTGTCTCAAGTACACAGTCTCAAAATAACTGAAATACCGTGAATTGGATATTATACATGTACCAGGTTTACTCAACAAACTTTGTTCTCAAAGTGAGATATTTAAGATTTTTTTTTACACTTTTAAGTCTGGACAATTTCATATTTATCTGCAATTTCCTTTAACAATGGTGCTTGAAGATTTACAAGACAGCAGCAAACCTGAAAAAATTTTGTTGATAAATGCCTGTATTGGGCAGGTATGTGACTTAAAATGTCATTATTCTTTATACGTTCATTAGTTTGCTCAACATGAATCCTATTTCTTCCAATCTTAAAACAAAGTTCTGCCTCCTCTTTGGTAAAATGACCTTTGCTTGACATGAAAGGAGGAATATTTAGTGAAACGCCAGCAGGCAGTTTGTCAAATATATTGAAACCTTTGTCAGCCAATATCATGTCGCCTGGCTGTAACTGGTCAAGTAACCTAGAGTGTTCTACAATGGCTGCATCTGATGTTGACCCTGGATACAATTAGAACAATATACTAATGCTGCATTAGGAGCGACAAGGTAACGGCTTTGAAGTATGCCTACTTTTGTAGTTACGTACGAAAGAGACTGACAGTTCATGTCAGATGGAACATCTTGAAAAGACCTCTGTAGCATCCATAGCTATCTGCAGAACTAAGTCTTCAAAAAGATTTTGGCATAGACCCTTACATTTCTAACTGACTGGATACCAACAGCTTTCAAGACACACATCATATAAAATTTCATACAGCACAGAAATGTAAGTGTTGATAACATTTGACACAGTTGCCCTGCTTGTATTGAATCTCTCTGCTAATCTAAGTCCTTGTAGTTTAACCTTAACTTCATCAGGACCATTAAGGTTGGTCTTCTAGACTGAAACAGGTAACTGTCCATCCACATAATAATTGAAAGGTTTCACTTCTTTTAAGCATGTGGCCAACACGTTGAAACATCCGTGGCAAGGAAGTATACAGCAACATCTGTGAAAAACAAAAGCATTTTGTTGATATGATGAACAAATCGTAGATGTGTGGACCAGAACTTTTTTTTTGGGGGGGGGCGGACAACCTACTTTTTGACCCCAAATGACCCTCCTGACCTAATGGTCCGATATCAGCCAAAATCAAACTTGGCTAAGATTTTTTGGTTATAAACAATGTCATTAAGTTGAATGCAATTGCTTAAGAAATGAAGATGCTAGAGTGCAAACAATGTGAAATCTGGCTTTTTTGAATTTTAAAAGGGGCATAACTCCTGACCTAATGTTCCGATATCAGCCATAATCGAACTTGGCCGAGATTTTATGGTTATAAACATTGTTTTAAAGTTTGAAGATAATTGCTCATAAATGAAGATGCTAGAGTGCAAACGAAAGGTTTTTTGAATTTTAAAATCGAACTTGGCCGAGATTTTATGGTTATAAACATTGTTTTAAAGTTTGAAGATAATTGCTCATAACATGAAGATGCTAGAGTGCAAACGAACAAATTGTGGATGACGGACGACGGACGGACGGACGGAGAGATGGACGGACGGACGGACAGACGGACGGACGGACGGACGACAGACATTCATCGATCCTAAAAGTCAAAAGGCTAGGACTTGTGGTTTCGGAGAAGAAGATTTTTTTTCCTATATTAGCCTATGTTAAATCAAGTGACCCCTGTGGCAGGGCCAATTTTGACTCCAGGGTCATAATTTGAACAATCTTGGTAGAGAGTCATAAGATCATGCTACATACCAAAAATCAAAAGCTAGGCCTTGTGGTTTCGGAGAAGATTTTAAGTTTTTCCTATATTAGCCTATGTTAAATCAAGTGACCCCTGGGGCGGGGTCAATTTTGACCCCAGCATCATAATTTGAACAATCTTGGTAGAGAGTCATAAGATCATGCTACATACTAAAAACCAAAAGGCTAGGCCTTGTGGTTTCGGAGAAGAAGATTTTTAAAATTTTCACTTTTAAAATCTATTTTTAGCTCCTGTGACCTAGATTTTTGACCAATCAAAATAATTTTAACAACTTTGGTAAAGGGCCCCATAATGAACATTCCTGTGAAGTTTTATCAAAATCCAGTGAGTAGTTTAGAAGGAGATATTGTTTAAAGAAATTGTTGACGACGGACGCACGCATGCACGCACGGACGACAGACAAAAGGCGATCACAAAAGCTCACCATGAGCACGTTGTGCTCAGGTGAGCTAAAAACAGTTCTACAGAAAAATAACAAAAGGCCATACATCAATGAAAATTGATGCAAGCATGACACACCTAATATATGCACTTGTGGGCTTTGTACTTATTACTGAATATCTAATCAAGGGTAGTTACAAAATACACTAATGTAAAAATTAAAATCAGCCTTAACTGTAAACAGTGTAGACAAATATATAGAATAAATTTAACAAAATACATGTATATCAAAAGTACCATAACTCATTTACATGACTAGCGAACAATATGTGGAATTTGATGTGCCAAGATGTGTCAACAATGTACAAAATTATACTGATACTTTCATCTACTATGAAATTAAATATAAATCCAACAAATGGTAACTGAGATACATGTATATAGTGTGAACAATTTATGCTAAATAAATACAAGCAAGGGCCACAACTCCTTCAGAATGTATCCAATCAAGATGTTCCAACAATATGTGAAACTAGACATGATACTAAAATATTGTGAAGTTTTATCAAAATCTGACTTTTGGTAGCAGAGAAATAGTACATAGTTTGCCTACAATCTGACGGAAAGATGCGACTTCTATATATAGTGCCCTCAGATTCTAAATATGTGGGGGTATATTAACCCTTTACCTCATACAGATGCATTTTGACACCCTTAACAAGGAACATTTCATTGTTATGCAAATTTATCACATTCACATTTTTCCAATTATATGGAACAAATGACTTGTTATTAAGGTAAACATGGCACTTAAAATATTGTTTGAACACTTAATAGTTTCTTTTGTGAATGTTTGGGTGATAAGTGACAAGCACAAACAATAAGTTCTTTAATCACAATGACATTGTAAAGTTTGAGAACATTTCCTCAATTTATTTTGCAAAAGGTGACATATAGGCCATATTTGCACCTGGGAAGGTCTTGAAAAATCTTTGTCAAAAATGGGTATCTAATCTACAAACTTTGAATCTATAGTCAAGTATGCGAAACAAACAAGATAGCGAAGACTTTACTGTTTGACAGTATTGGAAATCCTTTTAACATTAAATATTTTTCTGATTATTGCCACACCTAAAATGATAGCAGCTGCAAATATTGCAAAAGTAAAGTATCAAATGCACATCTGAAAGAAAAATGCTTAAAGTAAAAGATCAGATGTACATTTGAAAAAAAAATGCTTAAGTACATTGGTTTTGGAATACAATAAGTTATCAAGCCAGAGAAAACAAAAAGTGAAAATAGGCCTAAAATAATATGAGAATAAGTTTTAACAGTCAATTCTGTTCTTACAAAACATCCATGTTTACAGATGATGCTTACAGCCTTTATTTCGGACCATGCTTTTACAAAGAATGATATTTAAATATTATCCTTTTTGACCTACCCAGTTGGCCAAGTGGTTAGAGCATCCACTGTGGGAGCAGGAGGTCGTTGGTTCGATCCCCAGCCACGACATACCAAATTCATAAAAAATGGTACTGACAGTTATACTACTGTTATAGCTCCCTTGCTTGGCACTCAGCATATAAGGGTAGTTTGCCTGGTGTAAGGAAAATGTGACTGGGTGTGGCATCATGCCACATGTCTACGGCATGATACTGCAGTGTGGCAGCACTATATCTGTCTCAAATAGACATTGTCTCCAAATTACTGAAATACTGTTGGCGGGACATTAAATCCAACAAACAAACATAACATTTCTGTGCTGCATAAGAATTACAAAAAAAAAAATTAAAAGGATTAATATTCTCAAACTGGTAAAGTGGTATTGGTATAGTTCCTTTGAATGGCGCTAACCATTTAAAGGTACCGGTATATCCAAAACTGGTTGACCCAGTGTCAGGATAATATGACTGTGTACAGTATCCTGCCATGTTTTTGAAGTAATACTGCAATGTGGCAGCACTATATCTGTCTCAAGTACACAGTCTCAAAATAACTGAAATACCGTGAATTGGATATTATACATGTACCAGGTTTACTCAACAAACTTTGTTCTCAAAGTGAGATATTTAAGATTTTTTTTTACACTTTTAAGTCTGGACAATTTCATATTTATCTGCAATTTCCTTTAACAATGGTGCTTGAAGATTTACAAGACAGCAGCAAACCTGAAAAAATT
>CM037786.1:57400951-57450951 GCA_021229015.1 Solen grandis | reverse complement strand
CTCGAATTCACCTAACAATACTTAGCGCTAAGTAATTCTTAAATTCTTTAACTGGGTAGAAACACATTCCACCATTCCTGTTTTATAAGATATTCAAGTAAATGACTAAGCCAAAATCAATTATTACCTATAAAGCAAATAATATTTGTTAAGAAATTAAATATTTCGGTATTTTTTTATTATTTAAATTAGAATAATTAAATTCGCCACTAAGTATTTAAGCATTACTTTGCGCTAAAAATTGCTGGTGGAATTCGACCCTGCTCTGCCACACATTCAAATCTTATTATTTTCAGCTAAATGTGCATAATTTATATAAGTTATCTATCTTAATTTTAAAATTTGATGCCTATTTATGTTCTGTGTATAGATATGTAACATTATGTTATTTATTTTCATTATCTATATGCTTATCAAATATTGGTACACTTTTTGCTGAAATTTATCACCAAGTTAAAATGGAAAGAAAGATAGAGTCTTTGTTCGATTAAGCAACAAAAATGAAATAATCCGAAACGCGAAATCTTGAAAACGCGAAAACACGATGACGAAAACTCGACATTATATTGCACTTTCACCATCATGTTGTTTTCACATTTTCGAGTTTTCGTCATCGTACTTTCGCGTTTTCATCATCGCTTTTTTTTTTTTTTTTTTTTTGTTTTCGTTATCGTACTTTAGCGGTTTCGTCATCGTGTTTCTCGTTTTCGTCATCGTACTTTCGTAATTTCGTGTTTCCGCGTTTCAAATGATTGGTCATTATACAGATGGATTAAAGACATCGACATTAAAATAACATCTTTTGCATCTGTTGTGAAATAAACGCTTTCAATCAACAATTACAGTAACATTATCGTCCCGAGGTGCAATCCCTACTGTATAAATACAAACCAATATACCCACCACGCTGATTAGATTAACACTGTTTTCGATGACTCTATTTGATTTGGATCCTACTAAATTTTGGGGGATAAATAGTAAACATACAGTACGAAAATTGATGGAATATTGAAAATATTTTCCCGGAAACTATGGTGGCATATTTCTGCCAGCCACTTATCCACTTAGCTATGTCGAAACTTTCTGAAAAATTGTCACATAGTCAGTTAGTATCTGGCAAGTAGAAAACTTTCGTGTTATCCTCTTAGGTATCTTAACAGAACAAAACTGCCTGTTAATGCCCACTACTGCCAGCCATATATTCACTTAAGATAACTGGATATCTCGCCTTTTTTCAAGTTAGTCAGTTAAATTATGTGGATAACAAGCATTTATTCACATAATTATCTGGAAAAAGGCATGATATCCAGTTAAAATAAGTGAATATGTGATTGGCAGTAGTGGGCACTAACAGACAGTATAGTCCTGTTAAGATACCTAAGTAGATAACTTGAAAATTTGCTACTTGCCAGATACTAACTGGATATGTGACAATTTTTCAGAAAAGTTTCAACATAGTTAAGTGGATAAGTGGCTGGCAGAAATATGCCACCATAGGAAACATATTTTAGTTAACATCTTTTTTTAATTTTCCATTTAATGGATTCAATACATACATATTTAAAAAATATATAATAATAAAGAAATAAAAACGTATATCAACTTCCATACAAATGCAGCAACCCTATCATTCATTGAAATAAACTCTTTTTCGCTCTCATAATATCCTCGCCGTAGTGTATGTATGTATGTATGTATGTATGTATGTATGTATGTATGTATGTCATTATTGCACTTATTGTATCTATATGGCGATAAACTTGTGTGTTTACCCTTATAACAGAAATGAAATGAGAAAGAAATAAATCACCTTTTTAAAAGTAGAAGTGTCAAATACAATACCAGTTAACACCTACTTAATGTACCACGGGGTGGGGGTGGCTACGATTGACCAGAAAAAAAAAGATACTAATAGACCAGAAAAAGATAGGTTACGAATTTACTGGCATTCAGCTGGAAGGCTAAATTAAAACAACCTTACCGGGATTCAAACCAACAGCGATATTAAGTCAGCAACTTTACCCGCTCGGCCATGGAGGCTTCTAGATATGTAACATGAAACCACACTCAGTTACACTATCCCGACCCCGCGTTAACCAGTCCTTGGATTACCGTCATTATGCCGAGGGACCAGTATCGTTTTCCAACGACATTAGTATATTGATATATCGCAGTCAAGGATCGAACCCACAACCTCCCTTTTCCAAGGTCCTTAACATCAAGGTCACAGTGTATGTATATACATTGTATATGTATATGGTATATATATTTGGCTGATTTTCATTTTGTGTAAGGTTACTGAACTCTTTAATGAGTGTGGTATCATGCAACATTTATACAGAGGAAAAGATCTATACACAAAGATGCATCATAAATTATTTATGGTGCATCTTTGAGTATAATAATCTTGTTATGCCTACACTACAATATCAGGACATCCTATCAACAAGTACTAACCTGTTTATATGCTGAACATCAAGCATCTGGTTACCATCATATACATTTGTATGACTGTGGTATATCGCAATCAGGATTCGAGCCCACGATCTCCCACCTGCGAAGTAGGCACTCTAACCTCTTGACCCTCGACGTTTATACAATCTTGATAATATGACGTTCTAGAATTCGAACAATCAGGTATTCATTTTCACAAGCAGACCCAGGTATTTTTGTTTTGTTTAAATTTAACAAAGTATCGCAGTCATATATAGATGCACGGCTACTCTCAGGTTGGGGAAAGTGCGCCAAGTACAAAAAAGTCAGGGTAGATCCACCAGACTTTTAAAATATATAATATCCGAGCTGGTATTCAGCTTCGCACCGGCTATTGTTTCGATACGGCGGTGCTCGTCATATTTTGCAGTAAGCCGACGCTGGGTTATCTTACCAATGACGCAGAGCCGCGCACATCCTGGTGACCCTGCTTCTAGTCCTATTGCAATCGGAACCGCCACGACTGTTGCTAAGAGCCCAACTCCCCCGACACCAAGCCCCACACCGGCGGTCACCAAAGCGGTGTCAACGCCATCTACAACGTTTACAACGCGTTTATAATTTTTACAAAGGCTGGCTCTTTTTTTCAGCCTCACGTGTCAAGTCAGTCTGTATGCGGGTTATCTCCTGCAGACGGTAAGCATGTCCGTCTAGGTTTGGATAAAGAGATGGAGCTGTCGGAGTTACGTCGTCCTTCATTTTTATGTATTATATTCTTCACATGTCTAGTTTAATTAGAAGGGCAACCACCCGGAAGCATTGTTCGGCCGATCATGACGATTAATCGTCATAAAGTTAATAACATCGCCTTTATTAACTTCTAACGGTGTGTTGAAAGTCTTGTCAACGGAATAAGATCGTTCAAACTTAGTTATATACTTTGTAAAATCTCCATTAACAATTACGCCTACATCTACATGTTTTTTTCGATTCTTTATTTTAATTTTCTTCGGATGTAGACAGTGACATGGCGAGGATTCTTCCACTTTTCATCATTACGCAGCCAACTTTACCATGACTCTCGCCATCCAAGTTTGAAACGAATGACCATTCAAATTCACCGCTCGCCAAAGGTCCGCACTCCTCTGCCACGACGGTTATTATGGGTTTAGGAATTTGACTTATTTTGTCATAAACGTAGATTTTATTGGCAGCATCATTTGAACTTATAGGAAGACCTAAGTTTTCTATTCGATTTTTATCCATATTAAGATTACCTTGCATCGATGAACTACCATCGGCAACTTTTTTTTAAAAAAACGCCTGTTGATTTCCGATTTAGCCGACTCTACCGAAGCAGCGTCTGTATCTACTTTGGAATTTCCAAGGCTCACGACCCTCTTTCCCTCCAAGTCTTTATCTCCATCCGCCGTCTTTTTTCATAAAATGAGATAAGATTCAAGAAACAGCCTCAGTTGGGGCTTTTATAACCCCATATCCACCTAATATACTCATTTTCAACAAACTGTGATTGTCAGTCTATGATCCATTTTTTTTTCAAATCTAGGACCCCACTAAATGGTAAATAAAGTTCAATGAGAAACAACCAAACCTTGCGTCTTTCATGTAATAAACGTTGTCACATATTAAGTTCAATGAGTAATGCAACCACCCCGGAAGCATTGTTCGGTCGATGATTAATCGTCTGAAAGTTAATAATATCGCCTTTATTAACTTCTATCGGCGGGTTGAAAGTCCTTTCAGCGGAATAAGAGAATTCGGGCTTGGCTACCCCGTTTACATAAATACCGTTAATAGTAAAGCCTACGGATATCTCATGTTTCGATGATTTATCACGTTCGACTGAGGACAATGACATGGCGAGGATTCTTCCTCTTTTCATCATTTCGTAGCCAACTTTACAATGACTCTCGCCATCCGAGTTTGAACCGAATGACCATTCAAATTCCCCGGACTCCAAAGGTCCGCGCTCCTCTGCAATAACAGTTATTACGGGCTTGGGGATTTCACCGATTTTTATGTTAACGTAGGCGGCAACTTCTTCCTTAAAGCGTCTGTTTGTTCTTTGATGGGCCCGATGTTCATGATCCAGCCCACCTCCAAGTCTACATGTCCATCCTCTGTCTTCTTTAGATACCGAGACAGATCGTGGGGCGAAGCAATGGCCCGCGTAGCTTCCGCAGAGGATACTCCATATCCGCCGAAAATGCTCATTTTATTTCAAGCACGACACTCACATGCAAACCATGGTTGTCAATGACAGAGCCCCGCTCGTCTTTAATGGATAGTGCGAGCTCTGATAGGGTGCCCGCCTGCAGTGCCTTGAACTCGGGGTTCGTAATACCGAGGATTTAATCTCTCCGTATGACCAGCCGCCGACGGCGACAACAGCTAGTAGATTACAAGGAGCCCCGTCTGAGAAGTTCTCAGAGTTGTTTAGCTGTTCCAGGTGGACGAATAACAGCTTGTTCGGGCTCAAATCTACCGGTCTGTCTCCTTCTACAGAACCCTCCAACCACCCATCTTTAAAATCTAGAATATCGCACATCACATGGGGATAATAGATTCTTGTGTCGCACGGCATCGTAATAGAAGCCTTCCCCGTCTGTTCGTTTACTGTGACGGACAAACCTAACGTTCTAAGTACCGTAGCGAGAGTGTTGAAGGTCCACAAGCCTGGCTTGACGGCGTCGGCTACCGGCTCGAGGATGTTGTACCACCCCACGGTATATATGATCGACCTCAACCAAATCCGGAGACGTCCGTCTCTGTTGTCGATTGCATGTTGAAGGGAAGTTGGCCCTTTTGTAATATCGGTGATTGTGTGAAACATTATCTTTCAGCTGTATTGCGATGTAGGCTTTTACCTTCAACTCGGGACCAATCTATAAGACAGGATCGGTATATCCACGAAAGTTGGGAGCCGAAAACTTAAACAACTTAATGATCTCTGTAACCCACAACAACGTCTTTTTCACTAAAATGCCTGATATCTGGACGAACGACATAGCTTTAGCTTGGACGAGCACTCCTATGCAGTTTTGGCAGAATCAACTCAACTTTGCAATGTGGCGCGCTACGGCGGGTTGTGGAGTTTCGTTTAACAACCACCTGAATTGGGACGAAGCGCATAAAAAACCCTCCTTCAGTCGGTCTACTTCTTTCACGTCTATTATACCACGAGGCGTATTTTGGAAGAAATGAAAGTTAACCTCCCCCAGGATCCTTCCTGGGACACGGTTAACAACACGTACGATAGGAAAGCTTTAGAACGAATTTGCCAGGAATTTGGGGTCGACCCCCAGACAGAGTTTTCTAACACTGACGGCCTTGGCGACGTTCATACTTGGGGGGTTAAGGCCTCAGCAAGATTGAAAAATCGCACCATCGCAGACCACCCGCGGAAAAACAGATCAGACTGACAGCACAGCTGCGCGGGCACATGAAGAGGAAAAGATAGCTCTGGTTTTAGGCGGGATGGCTAATAAGCCATCTGGCTAGCGCTTCGTTAGTATCCAGTCGCGAGCCACAACCAGGAGCATTCCTCCGACAGCTAAGAACAGAGCCCAGGTATTTTCTATAAGCCAACCAACCGCTTTACCAGCTGTTGACAACAGCTCGGAGACAATGCTGCCTATAATGCCTGATTGCTTGAAGCCGCCTCGAGCCGCGCAGACCGCTCGAGCTCGAGATCTTGGATGGAGACTTTCAACAATTCACTGTAGGTGTTTTGAATTAAAGAAGTTTCGGCGACGTCATTGGTGGCGTAATCATCAACTTCCTAGTGCTCAATATCTTCGAGCGGTATATACTCATCCATTTTAGAATCTATCTTATTGTGTCATATAGAATATATATGCACCAGTTTCAATATGTCGCAATACGGAAGAAAGCTCAATCCGCACCGGCGCCTAAGGGAGCCCCTTGGGTTAAGGGCATCCGTCAGACGGTTGTTATCACAAACAACCCATCAACTATTGACCAAAATCAGCAACTATTAATGAGGTTTCCAAACCTTTGGGCCAACGATGTCATCATGCCTGGAACAGCCCGTCTGGCCTTTCAAATTGCACTGGATTCGACTGACGCTACCCGAACCGTGGTCAACAACCTGGGTCGGGCGGTAGTCAAGAAAACCAAGATTAAGATTTCAGGAAACGAGGTTATGGGCATAGACGACAGAGACACCTACAGTTGCTATTCCTAAACTAAACGTCACCCGGAGGTTGCCATGGTTGCTAAGGCGACCTGAGATGCCAGTTTCACTGTGAAAGATATTGAGTTCGAGATGGTCACTAACCCACAGCGACATCTACAGTTCTATTCCGACCTCTGGAAAACGGAAGAACAACGAAATAATTCCAAACAGGAGACAGGAATATCACACGTATAAGGCTTGATGCTGGAAATAAGGATTAGGGCGTTGCTATGGACACTGCAATTGCCAATGGTAGCCGATTTTATATCCCCTTCGACTTTGAGCTACTTGAGAGCCATATGCCATTCTTTCAATCCACTTTCAGTGAAAGGCTAGGATACGAACTCACCTTTAATGACTATAACCGGGTTATCAAGGCGACCGGAGATGCCAGTTTGCCTGTGAAAGATATCGCTCTTGAGTTCGAGATGGTCACTAACCCACAGCTGGCTACAATTATCCGTAACCAGTACGCAGGAAGGGTGAGCATCTTGTTCGACAGAGTGCTCAGGCACAGAAAAAATCATAAAAAATAAGTCCAACGCACTATGGAACATAAACCTTAACGTGCCTGCCAGGTCGATGAAGGGAATCTTGCTGCCCTTCGAAGGACCCACGGCAGCCTTTGCTAGACACAGCGAGGCCTTCTATAACCCTAAGATTACCAAGGTAGAGGTCATCATTGAAGGCGTTCCTCACCAGCTCTTCGCCCAAGGTATGCGTCCCTACCAGATGTGGGACAAGATCCGTAAACTTATGGCAGGAGGAACTAAACATCACCCGGAGGTTGCCATGGTTGCTAAGGATTTAGGGCTTCACGCATGTGATATTGCAAAGCACCTCACCCTAGAATACGCCCTATGGCTAGACCTCAGGATACATGATGACTACGGCCTGCACGGTAATGGGAGGAGAGTGGAAAACGCCAGCGAAGGTATTACTTTTCAATTATGGAAGGAGGTGAAAGCGGATGGGGCATTAAACGTTTATGTTTTTGTAGTGATGGACGCCCAGCTCAACATAGAATATGGCAGGTTTGTCTCAGCTGTTTACTAGTAGTGAGGCCCAGTCAGCAATAATATGTCAAATGACTGGTTGTGGAAAAACAAAATTCGCTTTGGACCTCCTAGAGTGCCCGTACCAGCGCACGTTCGAACACATTGTGTTACTCTGCCCAACCCCTAAGTATAACGATACGTATTAAATTTGACGGTGGATTTGGGATGACGATGAAGTTTATGTTGTAGATCCATGTGAAGCTTCATGATTATTTACGAGCCCTTTATCAAATATTTCAGGGTCAGCCGACTTTGTACGATATGGCCGCCAGCAAGCAGCTTACCAAGAAAAAAGACATGCTCTCCGAATTGGCTTTTTCTGGCCGACATACCAAGCAATCTGTATGGGTACTTTCTCAGCAGTATAATGCTGTACTTAAAGACCTACGAGAGCAAAGCTGTTGGGTAGTTATTTTTCACTGGAAAGACAGTGATAGCTTTGACAAGTGCTTACGTGAAAACGACATCATACCTCCGGCGGAGCGCAATGCTGTGCGCAAACAACTTGCCAAAACTAGGCATGCTAAGCTTTTGTTTTATACTTCTCAGCCAAGTAGTTACCATATAGTTAATGGCAGTACATAGAGCCGGTCTGCGACATATAGTGGTAGTAACTTCGGCTCTACTATTTTTAGTTGCCTCATTTTATCTTGCATTTCATTTCACATGTTGTGTAAGATTACTATTAGAATCGGGAGGTATGTAAGTATAGCAACGGATTGCGATGAGTTACTCGATGATCTTCTTGCCGATCAACCGGTGGCACCCGATGAAAAGCAGGGTGACACTTTGCCCGGTAGTCTTTAGAGGCAAAGATTGTCAGCCCTCACCATGGGAGATCAGTCAAAAAAGTACATGACGAAGAGATTGACAAACTCTACTCTCGATATGAAGCCCGGCTGGGAGCGAGTATGACCAAGACCCTCGGCTTCGCAGCACTCCAGATTAACACAATGGTGGTAAGCCACTTTCTACCTATCCCAGCTGACCGACAGGAGTTACTTATTGCTGACTTGGAGTCTGACCCTTCCGTCGGCCACGCGCTGAATTCCGCTACATGTGACCTATTCCACCGCTTTGGCTCGTACTTAGCCCCTTTCACGGCAATGCTTTGCACTTTCAAATATTGTCAAGCACCTACTAAGCAGTTGGTCATACTAAGTGAAGATGTCAACTCAACAATCCAAAGCGAAGGAGCCGAAGTCGCAGCAGCCAGAGCAGCTGGAGCTGCAAGAAAAACAGCCTAAGAGGGTGACAAATCCACCTCAAAAGGACCCTAGGCGTGTTGCAGCTGGTAAGGCAGGATTGGAGGCCAGAAATAAGAAGCAGTAAGATCTCTTAAAACATCTAAAGGCGGCGGAGGCCCGGCAGATGGAGACTGACACTCGAAAAACCACTCAGGAGACCAAAACCCTCTGACACAGGAAATACAAATAGCGATATATAATTGCAGCTGGTGAAGTAGCCGTCCTAGCTGCAATATTTTGGAAAGCTAAGGCCGAGATGCGACTGCCAGAGGGCAAGCGGTCAGCGGAGTGGGTTGGTAGGCTGCAAGCCGTTGTTTCACCTTACCGGTAAACAGCAGCTGGAGGCCATAAAGGCTAAAATTGTGCGGCAAAAACCCTCCTCGGTTGTTCCCGGCCGTGCTGTTGGTCTCAAGGAGCAAACACTTCCTTCTGGGACTTGTTTTCAAAATCTTTACAAGCCTGGTGAGCTTGAGGGTGGCCGACGACGAGCCGTGTGGTCTCTGGATGTTTACTAGATACTAGTAGAACATTCGGTGACGAAACCTGACGAGTCCACACTGTACTACTTGCAGGATGGATATGAGCAAGGCTTTGTGCGTGATGAACTCCTGGTGGTGCCCGCATTTTCAGTGATCCAGCACTTGAAGTCAAAGGGGGAGAGTGAATATTTATTCAGACACTGCCCGTAGATGTGATGCTTCTCCGATCGCAGGACGTCCATGCCGTGGTGAAATGTCTTTTTTTCGAAGTGAGCCTCTTTGTACTGCTCGTGCCTGATTTGCTTTTTTACAACATTCTTTTTTACACCTTTGGCCTTCTTGATGTTTTTTCCATTGGCTTCGAGTATGGAGTACATCTTTGGACGCAGACCGACAAATTCAGCGACGATAGGACATCCCGCACATTCGTCTTTCATTTTACTTAGCACTTTCTTATTCACAGGGCTGTGCTGTGGGTTGTTTTTCAGGTAGTCAGACGTGTCATAAAGATCCGCATGCTCAGCCATGTTCTTGTAGACATCCTCTGTCTGGATTTCTAACAACAGACTGTCTGTATCGATGTAGAGCAGTTGGCAGCATTTGCCATACTGACTCTTCATCTTTTTGTAGTAGAACTCGTACATCAGGTTCTTACTCAGGTCCAGAATGCTCATTCCCACATATACTGGACGGTAAAGCACTAGTCGGCTTTTGTGGACCTGGATTGCTGCCAAATTATCGTCGAATATGTTTGTTCAGGCAAAGGCTGAGCTGGCAGTGAGTTGTCGGAGCTTGTCTTCCTCATGTGCATGGACAAATTGGACTCTGATCCTCTTGCGCAGGTTTTCCATAGTTTTCCCAAAGACGCTGCTGTTCATGAGTTTGTACAGGTCCTTCTCAAAGTCGCTATTGGCCTTCTTCCGGAGCTCAGTGTTCATCCTGATGTAGGGCTCAGTCCAGGGGTGCTGCTCAAATCTGAGGGCACGGTGGATCTTTTTTAGGCAAGGACCTAGAGGCAGATAGAGCTGCAGATTCCGGTAGTGTAGCACATAGCGGTCCTTGTTTCGGAGGTTCGGAACCAGCTTCTCAACCTCGGTAGCGCCACCCCTATCGCTGATGAGGCTGTTCTGATATTCGGACATCCACTGTTTTTGGACTACCATGCGCTCTGGTGCCAGAGGATATTCCTTGTGTGCATTGAGCAGCTCTTGTGGGTACTCCAGGTCCACCTCTAGGATGTAGCCCTCTGGGTCTTCGGCTGGGTGATCTACAAAGGTGCTGGCCAGCTGCTGACATTTTTTCACCCCTCAAAAACCGCCTGTCTGTAGGGCCTGAGACATGGCCCACCCATAGAGATTGTTTGAATCTAGGTAGAGGATGTGGCTACTAGACTTTTCTGGATTGTATCCCTCGACCAGAGGATTGTTTGCTTTGGCATAGTGCTTTGAGACCACGGTGATACCTCCCTGCATCCCCTTCTCGATGAACAGGTGTTGGTCATAATCTGTGAGCAGCTCAAGCTCCACTCCTGTCTTTTTGAGAAGGGCGTCCCATGAAAGCTCAGGGCTGGTGTAATAGTGCGCGGGGTCTAACCCATACTGCCTTAGGCAGATCTTCCGGAATGTTTCAAAGACATCTGCCAGTAGGAGGACATCTGTGCGGTTGTTACACCTGAAGGCCGTCCAGACTTTCTGGGCGTGGATATATTCCTCCTCGCAAATGCGCTCATTGGAGAGCTTACTGTAGAATGCCTACTTTGGTGGGAGCCTGGTCTCTGTGAAGCGCTCCCAGGAATCCATGTACTTGTATGGGTACACGCCCTTGCGTATCAAGAGCTCATGTTCTGGCTCATAGCGGGCAGTAACTAGGAAAGCCTCAGGCTTGTTGACAGCTACCAAGCCTGTCGAACGATGCCAGCAGGAACTGGGCGCTGTCAATGAAGCGCAGCTGGCCAAGGCTGAATGAGATGTATTTCTCTGTGTTGTTGGGGATGCAGCTTACATTGCCCTCTACCTTTGAGATGGCCTGCATAAGCAGGTGGGAGTCGTAACCTCGCAGGTTGTGGAAGACCACTGGTATAGTGGTTGTCTTTGATGTAAGTTTTATGTTACAGGCATTATGGGCTGCTCCTCTGTATTGCCCTGTGATGTGGTAGTGGTCACGGACTGAGTCTCCCTCAAGTGGCTTTTCACATACATGGCAGGTAGTAGCAGCATTGTAGGCTTGCTAGCCCTCCACTGTCATCCTTATACCCTTTGGGTAAGCCAACACTTGCTTGATTTTGCGCTCCTCTTCCTGAAGGACCTTAATGAAATGTTCTGCCGCATAGGGACCCCAGTATTAAACTGGCGGCTCTGTATGACCATCATACGGCACCACGATGTAGCAGTAACTGCAAGCCTCTTGCTTTTGCGTTTTTTGAGTGTTGAGGGTCGAGCTCTGGGCTCTCAACCCTGATAGTGAGCACCTCAAAGTTAGCGTAGATGATATAAGGGGCCGGGAGCTGCTTGTGATGGTTCTGAAAGCTAATTTTTACACTCTTCAGGCATCTCCACTCTGATGGCTGTTTGACCGATTCCCTGGCACTCTGGCGTGTGAGCTTCTAATAAGTCTTCCCTAGAATAGCCATGTAGACAGCGCTCGAAGAAGTGCTTCTTCCCCCCCCCCCTCCATGCTTGCTCTCGGAATACAACAGACGGCTGAGTTTTTTCACCCAGGTGTAGTGGAACTTACCAGCCTTCTCAACCAACAGGAAATTGATCCTGGGCATGTCCTCTTGCAGTCTGCTGAGGTAGTGTACAATCACCCCCTTATCCCAGCCTAAGACGTTGATAGCCAAGTTGTTCTGCCACTCGACTTTGGGGATGTGAGAGATGGTAGTGGATGCGTCAATCCCATCAAAGTTGAGGCCATCTTTGGTGGGGTACTTAGAGGGCCTGTCCACATTGTCCCTAGCTGGAAACAATGCTGACCTGAGAGACCAGCGGAGGCAATTGTCATCTCTGTTCTTCACATTTACAACAGCCTTCTTGTTTTGTACCTCTTTTGGGACTGAGATGTAAGATCCGCCTCTAAGTGGTTGGTACCTGGCGATATCTAGCCAAAGGGTCTGTACCTGATCTACAACCCAGCCAGACCCTCTTTGGGTCCACTTCTCGAGCGTTTCTTGGATCCTTGGGAAAGCTTAATTGAGGGCCCCCTTTATTTCACTTTTCTGCAGAATAGCTTCCTGCTTGTGGCGCAGCACAGGGTCAGTGTACTCTTCACTGCAGTCTGTGTTGTCCTTCCGAAGCTTAATCTTTAGTGCGAGTTGGAATTTTACACCATTGAGAGCCCTGATCTCTTTTACTAACTTGTTACGGATAATTGGTTCAACTTCAACAAGAAAAGCTCTAGGGTCTGCACCAGGAGGATGCCCTTGTGGTACGTCTATTTGCCAACCCCTTAAGAAACTACCAAGGACCCATGGGGTCTGTCTAAAGACTAGTTTGTCTGTCTTTTCATCCTGCTTCACAGGTGCGAACAAACCCAGGAGCTCATCCTGGTACTCTTGTATAGATCTCAAAGATTTTTGATGGGGAATAGGGCCGAATTCTTTTTCCAAGGCCTCCTCTAGGTAGTCTTCTTTGTGCGTGGTGGTGGAGAAGGTCGGTATTTCCTGGGGTATAATGGCTTTAGTAGGCGCTCCTTGACAGCCTCAGGAATGGGCTCATCCATGATGTTTTTTACCATATCATGGAGAGTCGAATCTGGCATTTCTGCAAGTATCTCTTCGATATACTCTTCGATTAACTTGTTCGTTTTGATATTTCTCTTATAGATGTGTCTCTGTATGTCGCTATATTTTATGGATATGTTATTGTCACTATATTTCTTTAATAGAAAAATGTGTCGCTATATGGTGTCACTATATTTCTCTAATAGATGTGTCATCGTGTGTCGCTATATTTATAGATATGTTTAATGTCACTATATTTCTCTAATAGGAAATTTTTATTCTGTTTAATCGATTTATTTCCTTCTGTAGCTCTCTACGATTGTGACACCACTTTCTCCTATACCCACACTGGTAGTAAAGCTGAAGTTTGTTGGTGACACCAACTCCACAAATAGTGCATGGCCTATTCAAACAACCCCCGTGGCGTATGAGAGACATGTGGGTATTGCAGTATTCTCCACATTTGTTGCACTGGTTAGTCTTACCTAGAACTAACCACTTACACACGTTGTGTCCTTTCACCATGGTGTATTAATTAGTATACTCAATGTATATAATATCTCTAAATGTAGATGTCATGAAATTATTTATGTACCTTCTCAGGTAGATCCCCAAAAAAGAAATAATTGGTTGGGGGCCCGCCGGGGGGGAGGGGGGGGGAAGAGGGTGGTGGAGCGGGCCCGGCTCATGGTCCAGACTCTGCCCGTGGTCACATCTCTCTAAGAGATTAAGTGACTCCTGGGAAGCTAAATGGCATCCATTAAGCCTTAAAAAAGATCTTTTATATCAAGTGTGCCTTTACATAACAAGGTGAGCCAGAACCACCAAGAAATGACGAGGAAGGCTCCGTTTGCCATTCTGAGGTGAGCCAGAACCACCATTGTGTATACTACTGAATGTGTAAAATCCTTTGTCAGACTGTTTGCAAATGATTGCCTACTATATAGAACAATAAAGTCAGAACAAGATCACCTTCAATTACAACAGGATCTAAATTGCCTAGAAACATGGGCAACAGACTGGGGCATGAAATTTAATGCGAAAAAAACAATTGCTATATTATGTCAGTCAACAAAAAAATAAAATAGATTTTATCAACTTAATAACCACATAATGCAGGAAGTACAGAATAATCCCTATCTTGACTTGACAGTACTTCGACTGACTTCGACAGTATTTCAGTATCCCTATCTTGGACTACAAATCTCAAATTACTGCAAATGGATTATACATATAAACAAGGTATGCAAGAAAGCAAATTCAACTTAAGGCTTTTTAACCCTCTCCCTCATAGAGGACACCATGAAAAGACCTATGCGAACAGCATAAAACCAGATCAGCCTGCGAGTAACTCGCAGGCTGATCAGGTTTTATGCTGTTCGCTGCTCCTCAGTGGTCTGGAAATGAGGATTTTGTAATTAAATTTGGTAAGGTTTAACTGTGGTTTTCTGCAGATCAGGCTTTATCTGGTACCTATTGAGTGCGTCAAAATGAGTCTATATGAGGGAAAGGGTTAAGAAGAAATTTTAGCAATGTACCAGAGACCTGTACAACAAATTAGATTCAGATTCAGATTTTATAAATTGCGTGCTCTCTCTCTTTCTTAGTGATATGTGTGTGTCCTGGACTCCTGATTACTGTTCACCCCCCCCCCTTAAATCCAGTAAGTTATGATGATGATTATTTACATTACAAATTACTAATTCACTTACAGTTGATATATTATATGGAAATGATCATGGATTTTATGAAGTTCATTCACAACGCATTGTATCTCCAAGACTTGATTTTCCACCGGCGTTATAAGTAAGGGTGTTAGTTTGAATCCTTTTCACAATCTTTTCAATTTCCTTATCAAAATCTATTTTTGAGAGGTTGTAGTTTATATTTGTTATCCTTTAGATAATAAGCATATATATATAAATTATATATTACTGTTATTAAGTCATGGGTATATGTTAATATGTCCAATTTAAATGGGTTCTGTTCTCTTACATATGTTAAAGTATAACAAGAGGGCCATGATGGCCCTGAATCGCTCACCTGAGTACCATTGCTTCAACTGATGTCAAGGTTTTTAAACAGACAAGGATTCTGATATAACTTAATCTAAAACATTTTACCCCTGACAATACTACACACCAAATACCTAAGCAATGGGCCATATGGTTTCAGAGAAGACTTGGGCGCAGGGTCATTTATCACCGTAGGGCCAAGACTTTGAAAATCTTTGTAATGAACCATTAGATGCTACTACATACCAAAAATCTTAGCTCTAGGCCTTATTGATTCATAGAAGAAGATTTTTTAAGATTTTCCTATTTAACTCTATGTAAAACAAGTGACCCTGGTGTGGGGTCATTTATCACCATTGGGCTATGATTTGTACAATCTTGGTAGTGGCCCATAATATGATGCTACATACCAAATATCTAAGCTCTAGGCCTTATGGATTCATAGAAGAAGATTTTTTAAGATTTTCCTATTTAACTCTGTGTAAAACAAGTGACCCCTGGTGTGGGGTCATTTATCACCATTGGGCTATGATTTGTACAATCTTGGTAGTGGCCCATAAGATGATGCTTCATACCAAATATCTAAGCTCTAGGCCTTATGCATTCATGGAAGAAGATTTTTTAAGATTTTCCTATATAACTCTATGTAAAACAAGTGACCCCTGGTGCGGGGTCATTTATCACCATAGGGCTATGATTTGTACAATCTTGGTAGTGGCCCATAAGATGATGCTACATACCAAATATCTAAGCTCTAGGCCTTATGGATTCATAGAAGAAGATTTTTTAAGATTTTCCTATATAACTCTATGTAAAACAAGTGACCCCTGGTGCGGGGTCTCTTATCACCATAGGGCTATGATTTGTACAATCTTGGTAGTGGCCCATAAGATGATGCTTCATACCAAATATCTAAGCTCTA
The DNA here is from genome assembly GCA_021229015.1 of Solen grandis. Classification (NCBI taxonomy): domain Eukaryota; kingdom Metazoa; phylum Mollusca; class Bivalvia; order Adapedonta; family Solenidae; genus Solen; species Solen grandis. The sequence continues at coordinate 57,434,860 of CM037786.1, read as the reverse complement.
GGCCTTATGCATTCATGGAAGAAGATTTTTTAAGATTTTCCTATATAACTCTATGTAAAACAAGTGACCCCTGGTGCGGGGTCATTTATCACCATAGGGCTATGATTTGTACAATCTTGGTAGTGGCCCATAAGATGATGCTACATACCAAATATCTAAGCTCTAGGCCTTATGGATTCATAGAAGAAGATTTTTTAAGATTTTTCTATATAACTCTATGTAAAACAAGTGACCCCTGGTGCGGGGTCATTTATCACCATAGGGCTATGATTTGTACAATCTTGGTAGTGGCCCATAAGATGATGCTACATACCAAAAATCAAAAGGTTAGGCCTTGTGGTTTCGGGAAGAAGATTTTTTCAAGTTTTTCCTATATTAGCCTATGTGAAATCAAGTGACCCCTGGGGCGGGGCCAATTTTGACCCCAGGGTCATAATTTGTACAATCCTGGTAGAGAGTCATAAGATCATGCTACATACCAAAAATCAAAAGGCTAGGCCTTGTGGTTTCAGAGAAGAAGATTTTTTAAATTTTCATTTTTAAAATCTATTTTTAGCTCCTGTGACCTAATTATGCGATGGACCAGAACCATTTATACAACTTTAGTAGAGCTTCATCCAAGGAACATTCCTGCAAAATATTTTTCAAATTGGCCAAGCCATTTAGGAGGAGATGTTGTTTGAAGCAATTGTTGACGCCGGACGCACGGACGGACGCACGCACGCACGGACGACGGACGCCGGACAAAAGGCGATCAGAAAAGCTCACCTTGAGCACATTGTGCTCATGTGAGCTAAAAAGAAATGACCCGCTACAAGGGTGGGTGGGGTAGATCGAGTTCAGAAAGGTGTTGGTTGTACTATGACAACCAACATCTGACACTAATGAATGTATACATAATCTAAGTAAGTTATATGCTTTTTTAGGCTGTAGACAAGCCTTTGATAGAGTTTGGCATTACGGTCTCTTTGTATTACTCAGGTATATCCCATCAGTTGTGGCTCAGTTTTGTTGCATTGCATACTGATATGTCTAGTTGTGTACTGTACCAAAATGATCTGTCTCACTGGTTCCCTGTTAAACAATCTGCGAGACAGGGATGGCTATGTTCACCATTTTTGTATTTGATTTATATTAATGATTTAATTACACAGTTGGTGAACACAGATGTTGGGTTTACTATTAACGGTAAAGTTATGTGCGCCCCCACTTTAGCGGATGATTCCCCTGTCTCTTTCAGTTCACGGTTTCCAGGGTATGATCAGCACGTGCTAAATGTATTCATCACACCGTTCAACCCGATATCGCGAATGCAGCTGATACCACGATTGCAGATGACTGTATACATGTTCAATATTTAAGAGAAAGTAAGTATTGCTTTCATTTATATTCATTTAGCAGGATCCGAACAAAACAAAGTATGTACCTTTGTTCGCTATTGAAAGAACCCACACAAAAGGTATTTCTAAACGGAAAAATGAACCGTTTTACTTAGACCATAACAGAGTTCAATCCTTTCTACGTCTATATGCGGATTCCCACCTTCTCATTTCGTTTATTCGCTGAGATATGGAAGTTTAAACTGGACACATTGTCATATTTTTTAGAACCGTGAGTAGTAATGTAAGTGGTGTTTCACAGAAATCGAGCTGGATATCTTGGATTAGGTTGGATAAACGAAAGCACGCTATGACGTCATCAATTAGGACAATGGCCTATTGTTTAGGGTATGGCATAATCCCCGACCTCCTCCTTTAACGAGTTCACGTGACATTCTTGATAAACCGCAATATTTTTTTTATTTGTCTACCTTAACAATGAATAATAATGACCTATTGTTTCGGGTATGATATAATCCCCTTATCCACCCCTTAAACGAGGTCATGCGTCTATCATTTTCGAGGATGAGTAAACCGCAATATTTATTGTTTTATAATATCGTATTGTTATTCGGGACAATTAATCAACTACGTCATTAACCGCAAAAACGCGATTGAAACAATCAAATCGGACTGCAGCCCCTACCGCTCCCTTAAACGAGGTCACGTGACTCCTACCCAACCCCTTTAACGAGATCACGTGACTATTGTTTTCGGGAATGAAAAAAAACGCAATATTTATTCGTATATAATATCTTATTGTTATTTGGAACAATCAATGAACTACGTCATCGCTTTCGCTATTGTCGCACAAGCATTGAATGAGCGACGTTAAATAATGAGTATTGTCTCTTCGAATAATAACGTATTTACTTTCTGAACAATTAAACAACATTATCAGGATACCCAGCGCCGTATAACGGAAACATTCCCACGCGTCGAGAGAAGATTCCTTCATCATTAATTAACGGTAACTGACCACTTAAACATTTCTGTAAACATAATCTACACAGGTAACACCCATATCGATCGGTTATTATCGGTTATTGACTGTAGGGTTTACGAATCGCGGACTGAAAGAATGTTAACCACCGTCTCACCCGTCCTCGGACGTATTATTTACTGTTTTTGGATGAAGTCGAACATTCGAAATCGCCTCTCTATACGTATTAATGCTCTTTTTTCTACCATTTCTGTCTTTCTCGTCATATTTCTCCATAATATGCGTGTCAGTGCGTATGTTTTGACAATCGGTGTGAAACGATTCTCACCTTTTTATGTCTAATCTCTATAATCACAACCAACACCAGTAGCGGTATTTGATCCGCGGCGAGTTAATCCGGCTTAGTCTAGCGACGATAAACGGGTATTAGCGGTTTTTTCATAAGGCGAGATAGTCGCTTTTGGCATTGTCCTACGCTGCGTTTTTCACTTTCTCCGTGTAAGCGATGGAGATTTTTATTTATTTATTTATTTATTTATTTTCATCCACGCATCATCGCTGATTATAGTTCTTTGTCTTTCGCTCTCCCTTTCATAGCATTTTTCTTTCATTTTTTCTCCATCTTTCACATAATATTTCCTTTTTAGTGTATACACATTGTCGCTAATTATATTTCTCTTTCTACAATATTATTCATAGGATTTTACCGGTCTTTATTCTCTCATTAAGACTTCAATTAAGACAGTAAATAAGGTGGAACTTCGGGTGTAAAAATGAATAAATACAGCATTCGTGTGACGAACAAGTCCTAGCAATAAATATGAAAACAAACTTATCTTGTATTTTGATTTTATATGTAACCATGATGAGACTTTCATAAAGATTTATTAATAACACCTGTTGCGGCACTGAACCGCCGCGAGTTAATCCGGCTTAATCTAGCGACGAAAAACGGGAGAGAGCGCTTTTTCATAAGGCGCGGTAATCGCTTTTTATTTATTTTTGTCAAACATACTTGGTCGAAGTAGTAGTAGTAGTTGTTGTTGTTGTTGATGATGATGTTTTTTATGTTGATATTAATGGGTTGGAATAAATCGAGATTCTGAGGTGTAATCACAACGTTTCTTTACATTTTGTTTTTGTAGTTGTTGTTTATGTATTAGACTATTTGTAGTTGTAATTGTGGTAGAAGTAGTAGTAATGTTACGTACTAGGGGCAAAATCATCCTCGCATATACACGCACACGCTTTAAATATCGATTATCACTTATAGTATATTTTTACGTTATTAAATATCGGCAATAGAAATACGTTTATATACAACGGACACAGCAATATCCGGACTGGACAATCATTGATTTATTTTTCTGTAGAAGGGTAGTTTATAAATAACGAACAGATATATAGAGTTTTTTTTTATTATTATTATTGTTACGAGTAATATATATATATATAAATATACAAATACGTGTCTACAGTATCATAGGTAGGAGGTTCATCATTTTAGTCACTACCAAACGATCATTGCGTCGTCGATTTGGGCCAAATTCTTGCAAGATGCGTTTCATGGTCTGTCCGCCGCAACGTTTTATAACGTAATAAACGCAATACAACCCGCAAACGGTTGACGTCGACTGTTGTAATTGTCCTTCTACGCGTAAGTATTGTCTACAATCTGACTAAAGTCATCTCCTATATATACGCCACGCTACATTAGGATCTGAGGACGACCCGTTGACGTTCGTGTTCTGGATATTTCTGTCTCAGCCAATCAGATCGTAGCTTGCAGAATTTTGTAAATGTTCAATATCTATATTTAGCAAAGTCATTTCAGCAGGAATATTAACGTCACCTTAGCGACGTCTATAGAATCCGTCAACGTCGACATTGAAAAGAAAAGATAGGCGGCCATTTTGTTTTGATATGAAAGATATTTTCCTGACTTGACGTCAGAATAAACAATACACAAATTATAAAATAAATTTACTAGTTCAACCAGGGTGCTTGACACACTCTTGTCTATTTTTAGCCAATGTCATCGCGTCCTTATGAAATTAACACGGTTACAAAATTCGAATCGGTAGAAAGTGTATTCAGTGAGGGGCGTTATAAAAGTTTAAGAAAGAGAAATTGTATGTTGCAATTTGATGAGCTACCAGCCTAAAATTTAAATTTACATTGTCATTTCAATGATTTATTTTCAGTAATCTTTATCTACACACACACACTCACATGTTTTTTTTTTTGTTGTTGTTTTTCAAATTAGGTCATCAATGCATTTGTTTTATCAAAGACATGAAAAAAATTCTCTTTCTGCACTACAGCAAACAGCAGTGATGTCCTTGATAATTATTTTCATAAGAGGCATATACTAAAACTATGCTTCCCAGCCACAAAGTACTGGTCCATGAACCGTAGATATGGTTTAGTATATGTTGTAAGAATTTGTTTCTAAATTGATGTAAAGTAAATAAGATTAAAATAAACTTAAAAAGTATATCTTTATCTTTTTTTTATATTGTGTAGATTTCTATACATAAGAAATCATGATAGTTTAGATGAGTGATTGCCAGATCAAATTACTTTTAAATATATTCAAGACAATGTGTTCAACTTTAATTTTATTTTTATTTTAGAAATTTTACATATAATTTATATCACACACACACACACACACTTAATTATAACACAACATGCTTTTAAAGTATTTAATGATATTCTAGATAAGATAACATGATATTCACAAAACAAGTTCAACATCCACCAACATCTGAATTTGGAATGAGACACCTTTTTCCAATTCTAGGTATGCTAACTGCAATCTGAAAAAAGTAACAATGTTCATTTAATGAATGTTATAATAAAATGATCAAATCAAATGAATTTTTGACAGAAATATTAACTCAAAACCAAGCAGAATACATGTGCCATAATTCCAAATTCAACACTATGAGATTAAATAATTTCATATTTTTGTAATTTATAAATATTATTCTCCACAATTATCATTCAATGACTAGTTTCAAGTTTTCATCACATCTGTCACTGTAAATGAAAGGTGGTTTTAATGGTGCTGATTTGAAATATTATTTGATTTGAATGATCTTTTTTTTCCTTTCCAATACAAAGAAATCTTAACAGTATACAGGTAATGAATGTTATGTTTCTTGAAAATATTTTCAGTTTACATGAAAAACATTATTTTTTTTTTTTTAAAAACTTTATTTTTTATCACAAACAATGTTTATCTAACTAAATTCTTTTTAGAGGCAAGCATTCTATGCTATTTACATTGTTTGTACTTGTTCAAAATATGAAATGTTATAGTCATTTTTCTTGACCAATGCATTTTTTTCTTTTCATTTTTAACTCACCCTAAAAATGACACTGCAATGGCAAATTACACAATGGTTTTGTCATCAAAAACCCTGATTTTGGCCTGAAACAAATATTATTTTCTTTAAAATATTAGTTTTCCACTTAACAGGAAGACAAGAAATCATGGAATGAATTATCAAGTTTGACCATTCTTCATGAAGAAAAGACATGCTCAAAGGGGAATTAACAAGGCATCTGAAAAAAGGCCCCATTTTCCAAACTAACTGGGGATGGAAAAGGGCATTTTTGGTTAGAAAAAAGCACATTTTGACTGAATAAGAACTACGATTTCTTTTTCAACAATAACATATGTTTTAAATTCAAACAGCACACTGGTATTTAATGTGCAGTCTTATGCAAACATATTACAGTTTACAGAAATTTATTTACTAAAACCTGTTCATTTTATTGCAGTATAGAGCTAAATATCTAAAAAGCAAATTTATTTTAAAATAAAGATATCATCAGAAATTAAGTAAATATTAATTAAGAGGGTCATTATTTTAATAACCTGGACATAAGATTTAAACTAGTTTGGCTGCCTTGGAATTTGTTCATATTTAGAAACAGTTGAAAACGCTTTTGAAACACCCCTCTAACACCCCTCCTTCAATACACGGGTCACTGAGTTTAAGTAAGAAATTCATGATAAAATCAATTTTGACACAAGTAGCAGATTAACGGACTTGATTGTGTATTGGGTTAGCAAGAAAAAAATCAAAAATTTTACCACTGTTTCTATCTAAATTCATAAAAAAAGTGTTCAGAATCTATTGTATATAATCCTATAACTTGTTGTCAATGTTGATTCCTACAAAGTCGTCTGCATTTGCACTATAAAGACGATGTGTTTAAATCGTTTGAAAGGTTTCTCGATAAAAATCTGAATCTGTCAAGAGATGAAAAAATATATATTTAAATTATGGGTGTCGATCAAACTACTACAGCCACACATTGTTTACATTTTAATGAATACATTTGCGATGTAAATGTCGCGCGTAAAATTGCCCAAAACATTAATGTTGATTGTCAAAAACCTAAATTAAACTCATAATAAAATACAATTCATTGTAATTAACTTGTTCATCAAAACATACTTTACCTTTCTTTGTAAATCCTTTGAGGATTTCATTGAAAATATAGCAGAATGTTTTAGTCCAAAGATGAACGCTAGCTTTCAACTAGTCTGGAGTTCCTTCCCCTGACACTACGTTTACGTTTAGTAAAGTTCGGGAACCAGACCAGCTTTCAACAAGGACTGAAAAACATTTTCTGTAGCACTGCAGTAAGAGCAAAAAGTACCGTAATTACCGGAAAGGGGCTAAATTTCGATACATTCATCAAGAAACAAACCAAGACATATTTTAATTGTTTTATTTACATTCTTTTTTATTTTACATGAACAGCAAATGACATATTGCATATTTTGACATTTTCAATCAATCATACATAAATTATATACATCCTTTAAAAGACGTTCTCTGATTGGCTTAGATATAAATAGATTTTACTGGAAAACCAATCTCATAGGAGAACATTTCAAATGGGTCGTCTTCAGATCTTACCGTAGGAAATTCTGTACTTTAGTCAGATTGGTATTGTCTATCGAGAACGTTTTCGAATCCGGCCAGGACTCTTTTAGTTCCGCTTCTAGCCGTTTAACTTTTCCGCGTTCGTTACCTGAACCAACGACATATCGTCCTTGGTGTTCGGATTTCTGTGATTTCATTTTCATCGTACTTGGTTTCGAAGACATCGTTCATCCATAAAACATAAGTCGTATTGACCTCATCATCCTCGATTTCGATGGCGTCGTTCTCATCATTCTTGATTTCGGTGACATCATTCTCATCGTTCTTGATTTCAAGAACATCTTGTTTTTTGTTGTCTCTCCTGGTGTTCTGTGAGCATGTGTTCTTTTGATGTTGTTGTCTCAATATTGTCTGATGTTCCATGAGCATATAGGCATCATGTTCACCTTGTTGCTGTTGAAGTAACATTTTCTGATGTTCCATGAGCATATAGGCATCATGTTCATCTTGTTGCTGTTGTCTCAACATCGCCTTGGTTGTGCTGTGAGAATATGACAGAATGTTTGTTTGTATAAGTTTAATGAGGGTCCGTCTACAGATATATTACTGCTTGGTGAGCAGACCTCGTTATGAATGAATGCTTAATGCGATGCTCTTTTATAGTCTTGAGGCGGATTGACCTTCTTTCTAGCGAGTGTTAGCGCGCACCAAGCAGAGAACATTATTTTCATCCAATGAAAATGACACGAGGATGAACATTTCACCATAGGTGGATCGGCCTATTTATTTATTTTTTTATTTATTCATTCATTTATTTATGATCTCGTATATTATACAAACAATTGATTTGAAACCATAACTCTACCTGTCCATTTTAAATTATCTTCCTTTTTAGTTTTTAGTTTTCATTTTTTTTGTCGGGAGCATGGCTTATAAACTATTCAAGGTATATTGACTTGAAACTTAAAATATAAGTAGATGGTAAGACTGGGATGACATTACCTCCACTTACCACCACCTCCACTCGCCACCACCACTCGCCACCTCCACTCACCACCTCCACTCACCACCACGACCACCTCTCGCCACCATTAACTCAACATATCTACCACTCACCACCACCACTCGACACCACCACTCACCACCACACCACCTCCACTCACCAACACCACCATCACTTGCCACCACCACTCATCACCACACCACCTCCACTCACCACTATACCTCCACTCACCACCACACCACCTCCACTCATCACCACACCACCTCCACTCACCACCATACCACCTCCACTCACCGCCACCACCACTTACCACTACCACCTCCTCTTGCCACCAGCCACCACTACCTCCTCTCGCCACCACCACTCACTATATCTACCACTCACTACCACCACTCACAAGTATGTAAGAACGGATCTATACCTGTAGATATTAAACAAAAAAAGTTATTGCGGTGGATTGTTCTATTTGCAGTCGTTTGTTTTCGAGAAAGGATGCTATGTTGAGGTATAAACGTAATTTGCACGGTGAGGGACAGATTGCTAATACACAAAGCCTTTACCGCACGCCTAATTCAATAATGTTTCAACACCCGTTTTCCATGATGGTGTCGGGACCTAGCGGGAGTGGTAAAACGGAATGGGTAAAAAAGTTATTCTTTTCAAACCTGATACAACCCTCGACGGAAAGAATAATTTGGTGTTTCGGTCAATGGCAACGATTGTACGAGGACCTACAGCGTCGTTTTCCAACGATCGAGTTTGTTCGCGGTATTCCTGACTATTTAAACGAGCCTTCCTACCTAGACACGAAGAAAAGAAATTTGATTGTGTTTGACGACCTGATGACGGAAGCGAAATGCGATCAGAGAATAGCGGATCTTTTCACCAAGGGAAGACATCACAGAAACTTATCCGTCATTTATTTAACCCAAAATTTGTTTCCTCAAGGTAAGGCGTGCAGAGATATAGCGCTTAATACCCAGTACTTGGTCTTGTTCAATAACCCTATTGACAGACAGCAAGTGTCAACGTTGGCCAGACGAATATATCCTACAAATAGCAATATTTTCATAAAAAGGTTTCAAGAGGCGACGTCTTAACTGTACGGATACTTGATAGTGGTTTTGAGATCAAATACGCCGGAGGAAGAACATTTACGCACCGATATATTCGAAGCAAACTATCCCGTCAAAAGGTCTCGTGAGGAATACGATGATATATCGGATATTGAGACATTAGATGGGAATGGTAATAAAGAGAAAACAATGGGAGGGGGGCCCCCCGGGCAACGCTTGATAGATAACGAGGAAAAGGAACGTTTAAGACAAAACATATGGGAGAAACGATTTAAACAACCTCTCAGGTACTCGCGAGCTGAGCAGTTTGAAGAAAGATTAGACATTTACTCGAACGAAGGTTTATCGGTCGATGAGGCTAGCCGCAGGGCCGCTAATGACGTATTGCCTCTTCTCAGAAAAGACTTGAGACGGGATCTCGCGCAATTTCTCATCGATTACCGACAGTTACGGAAGGATCCGACTCTACAAAAAATTCTGCAATCCGCGAAGAAACTTAAAACCGAGCATCATATGAGTGACAGCGAATCCATAAGACAAGCAATTAAACTCAGGAAAGACTCCTTCCTATTTCTGTGGCCGGACCAGGTGATCGAAGAATCTTTGAATAATGGGTTGTGGCGTTATCAAAAAAAAAAAAAAAATATTATAAAAAAATATGGATATGTCATCTAACTTAAGTCACGGATGACATCACGCTGATTTTTCATTGGATAAAACATTCCCGGATTAATAACCTCATTTACCTCGGCGCTATAAAATCTTGAGCGCGTGTCTAGCTCATTTACAAAACATGGAGAACGCAAACGGTTCTGTTCAAAACCCGGATATTTTAATATCGCTTACAGGAATATTTCTGGTCACAGAACTGTATATGAAGAAATACATGAACTGGTGGCAGAAGCCTATCCCCGAAAGAGGACCACGACCAGACTCGGTGATAAATAATCATTGCATCAGGGATGTGCGGGTGAATGATCCAACCAAAAGATTGGTGCACCCAAATATACCTAATATATACAGGCAAGAGACAGATTGGTTGTAAATAAATTGACCAATCAAACACTCGAAATTTCCAATGCTTTAAAAATACGTAAGAACGACCGATGACATTAGACTAGAAACACACACAAAGACATAATATGGGCTCCATAGAAGTGTACGATTATAAGCGCCAAGAGTGGGTGCCTTACGTTCCCGACTTCAACAAGTGGTATCAACATTTCAAGGATTTGCGGGACGGTTACGTTCAACCCGACCACCAGGGACGCTATGTCGTCGGTTCTGGTAGCAAACGCGGAAAAGTTAAATGGCTGGAAGTGGAACTAAAAGAGTTCCGGGATAAACTGAAAGAAGCGGAAGAGAAGCTAAAGACTTCCCAACCTCCAGTAATGAAAATGGTTACGCCTGTAGCCCAAGCCTTGGAATAAATAAATATTACGAAGCTGGATTCGAAAATGTTCTCGATAAACAATACTTACGCGTAGAAGGACAATTACAACAGTCGACGTCAACCGCTTGCGGGTTGTATTGCGTTTATTACATTATAAAACGTTGTGGCGGACAGACCATGAAACGTATCTTGCAAAAATTTGGCCCAAATCGACGACGCAATGATCGTTTGGTAGTGACTAAAATGATGAACCTCCTACCTATGATACTGTAGACACGTATTTGTATATTTATATATATATAAATATTACTCGTAACAATAATAAAAAAACAAACAACTCTATATATCTGTTCGTTATTTATAAACTACCCTTCTACAGAAAAATAAATCAATGATTGTCCAGTCCGGATATTGCCGTGTCCGTTGTATATAAACGTATTTCTATTGCCGATATTTAATAACGTAATAATATACTATAAGTGATAATCGATATTTAAAGTGTGTGCGTGTATATGCGAGGATGATTTTGCCCCCTAGTACGTAACATTACTACTACTTCTACCACAATTACAACTACAAATAGTCTAATACATAAACAACAACTACAAAAACAAAATGTAAAGAAACGTTGTGATTACACCTCAGAATCTCGATTTATTCCAACCCATTAATATCAACATAAAAAAACATCATCATCAACAACAACAACAACTACTACTACTACTTCGACCACGTATGTTTGACAAAAATAAATAAAAAGTGATTACCGCGCCTTATGAAAAAGCGCTCTCTCCCGTTTTTCGTCGCTAGATTAAGCCGGATTAACTTGCGGCGGTTCAGTGCCGCAACAGGTGTTATTAATAAATCTTTATGAAAGTCTCATCATGGTTACATATAAAATCAAAATACAAGATAAGTTTGTTTTCATATTTATTGCTAGGACTTGTTCGTCACACGAATGCTGTATTTATTCATTTTTACACCCGAAGTTCCACCTTATTTACTGGAATTGAAGTCTTAATGAGAGAATAAAGACCGGTAAAATCCTACGAATAATATTGTAGAAAGAGAAATATAATTAGCGACAATGCGTATACACTAAAAATTAAAGGGAGCGAAAGACAAAGAACTATAATCAGCGATGATGCGTGGATGAAAATAAATAAATAAATAAATAAATAAATAAATAAATAAAAATCTCCATCGCTTACACGGAGAAAGTGAAAAACGCAGCGTAGGACAATGCCAAAAGCGACTATCTCGCCTTATGAAAAACCGCTAATACCCGTTTATCGTCGCTAGACTAAGCCGGATTAACTCGCCGCGGATCAAATACCGCTACTGGTGTTGGTTGTGATTATATGATTAGACATAAAAAGGTGAGAATCGTTTCACACCGATTGTCAAAACATACGCACTGACACGCATATTATGGAGAAATATGACGAGAAAGACAGAAATGGTAGAAAAAAGAGCATTAATACGTATAGAGAGGCGATTTCGAATGTTCGACTTCATCCAAAAACAGTAAATAATACGTCCAAGGACGGGTGAGACAGTGGTTTACATTCTTTCAGTCCGCGATTCGTAAACCCTACAATCAATAACCGATAATAACCGATCGATATGGGTGTTACCGGTGTAGATTATGTTTACAGAAATGTTTAAGTGGTCAGTTACCGTTAATTAATGATGAAGGAATCTTCTCTCGACGCGTGGGAATGTTTCCGTTATACGGCGCTGGGTATTCCTGATAACGTTGTTTAATTGTTCAGAAAGTAAATACGTTATTATTCGAAGAGACAATACTCATTACTTAACGTCGCTCATTCAATGCTTGTGTGACAATAGTGAAATCGATGACGTAGTTCATTAATTGTCCCGTATAACAATAAGATATTATATACGAATAAATATTGTGTTTTTTTTCATTCCCGAAAACAATAGTCACGTGATCTCGTTAAAGGGGTTGGGTAGGAGTCACGTGACCTCGTTTAAGGGAGCGGTAGGGGCTGCAGTCCGATTTGATTGTTTCAATCGCGTTTTTGCAGTTAATGACGTAGGTGATTAATTGTCCCGAATAACAATACGATATTATAAAAGAATAAATATTGCGGTTTACTCATCCTCGAAAATGATAGACGCGTGACCTCGTTTAAGGGGTGGATAAGGGGATTATATCATACCCGAAACAATAGGTCATTATTATTCATTGTTGGGGCCAATAATGACGTCATAGCGTGCTTTCGTTTATCCAACCTAATCCAAGATATCCAGCTCGATTTCTGTGAAACACCACTTACATTTCTACTACCCTGATTTCAGGTGATTGTGAAAAAAAGATAACAATGATTACAGATACAGCAGTAGAGATGATAACATTGATTGCAGATGTCGTTAAATTCTAATATTGGTTAATTAGTGCCAGTCTGTCTGACTTTCATAGGTTTCTGAGAGTTGTAGGCAATCATTCTGATATTTTCTAACATCCTTAATGTCCTGACATTAAATTTACCATTTATCACTTAATTTTAATACGGACTCCAAACGAAACTCTTTCGAACCAAAAAAAAATTCCTAGCTTTTGTCTGTCCGTCCGACCGTCATGCAATTTCCTCCAAAAACGCTGAAAGGAATTTGACATTCTTCAGACGAAAGTCATCTTACATTTCTGTTGGACAGGAATTCAAAATTGGTCACAATATCTAAAGTCACAAATTCAGTTCCAGCACGGGTAAAATTGTAGAGTACGCAGTATTCAATACAGCGACGGTGTGCAAACAAGAAATATTCTTTCTCTTGCATGGCCTCTTCCGGATGTTTCGACTGATCATCAATACGGTCTCAAACAAATACACATGGTCTTTTTGATAACTGAGCCACATCATGTTAAAACCATCCTTATGGCCTTTGTGACCAGTGTAGGCCCAGATCAGCCCGCGTGCAACTGCGCAGTCTGATCAGGACCTACACTGTTTGGCTACCACTCCTAGTCTTTAAGCTTCTCAAGTGAATAGTGTAGGCTCTGAATATAAATCAAAGCAATACTTACTTTTTCTTAAATACTGAACATGTATACAGTCATCTGCAATCGTGGTATCAGCTGCATTTGCGATATCGGGTTGAACGGTGTGATTCATGTAGGTGGCGCTATCAGTATAATCCTACGAAGTGCGGAATAATTGTTTTTAATGAAACCAAGAATTCATGTGTTAAAGCAAACCAAACATGGTTAATGGGTGTTAAATCTATATATGAATTAAAAAAAATGCAAGCATGTTTGTAATGACTTGTACAATATAGCTAGTCTAGGTTTATAGTAAACATCCAGCATGCACTGGTACTTCCGACCAAAGGTATTTTGTCATTCTCTATTTGAATAAAGATACGATCCACAGCTAACGCTTTTGTTCTTCATGCAATCCAAATAGAATGTGGATTCTTAAACCATCATCGTAACTTTACATGGTGTCAGAAGTGAAAAGCGTTTCGGATATATGATCTAACTACAAATTTCCATCGTTCAGAGGGACTTATGTGATAGTATTCAACCAAATTAACAATAGTAGCAACATGGAAATGCTTGGTGCGTCGATCCCTAAAATGGACTGGGACAACACAAATTTACCCCAAGCATGGGACAAATTTGAGAGGCACGCAAAACTGGTATTCTCTGGTCCTCTTAAAGACAAAGAAGAAGAAGATAAAGTGTCGTACCTCCTTCTCTGGGTAGGAGACAGAGGCAGAGACATTCACCAGACATGGACCGGCATAAGCGCGGAGAACGCCAAAAAACTGGACACGTATTACACAAAATTCAGGGAATATGTGCAGCCCAAACTTAATCCAATATTTGCCAGGTTTAAGTTTAATAACATTAATCAAGGTGCCGACAACATTGAGTCATTTGTGACGAAATTGAGATTGGCGGCGAAAGACTGTCAGTTCGGAAACTCCGATGAAATGATCCGAGACAGGATCGTATTTGGAACCTCGTCTGCAAAACTGAGGGAGAAACTGATTAACCTAGGGAAAGATTTGACGCTTGACAAAGCCATTCAAACGGCTCAGAATTTTGAATACGCCAGAGAACAACTCAAGACCATGGCTGCATCTAATACGACTGAGACCACGACAATGGTGGACCACGTCAAGAGAAAAACAGCCCAAGGAAACACCCGGCCATGGACACAACCTCGTACAAAAGGGGACACCCCAAGGCATGGACGTTACGTTCAAAGAAAGAAATACACGAATTGCAAAAACTGTGGTGGTGACCATTCAAAAAGTGCTAAATGTCCTGCTAAAGGAAAACAATGCCACTTGTGTAAAAAATGGAACCATTTTGCGAGTGTGTGCTTGTCAAAAAAGGTGAATGAGCTACGAATCGAGAGAGAAATATCGTCAGATGAGGATACTTTCTATGTGGATACAGTCAAAGCAGGTAATTTGGCTTCACAAGCTCATGCTACCTTACTTTTAGGCCCTCCCAAAATGCGTGTAAAATTCAAAATAGACACTGGTTCTTCTGTTAATATACTCCCAAGTCATGTTTACAAGCAGCTCAAAGATTTTAGTCCCTTAGCAGTGACAAAACACAAGCTGACATCATATACAGGTGACTACCTGAAGATACTGGGAACAGTAGACTTGCCCTGTGAGTATCAGAGCTGCAGCACAGTTACCACATTCTACGTTGTTGACACAATTCACAACCACTTTTGTCACTAAAAACGTCAGTTGACCTAGAACTTATCAAATTGACTTATTCGGTTAACGAGGACGACTTGCAAACTAACGTATTGACAGAGTACAACGACCTTTTTAAAGGTATCGGTCTTCTTCCTGGCAAATGCTCCCTTCAGCTTCGAACAGACGCCGTGCCCGTGGTCAGTCCTCCTAGACGGGTACCACAAGCGCTCAAAGACAAACTTAAAACAGAGCTGGACTCGATGGAGTCACAGTCTATCATTGCGAAAGTCACAAAGCCAACAGAATGGGTAAACTCCCTTGTCTGTGTAGAAAAGCCAAAATCCGGCAAACTTCGAGTTTGCATTGACCCAAAACACTTAAATGAGGCAATACTCAGACCCCACTACCCAGTGAGAACCCTCGAGGAAGTAGCATCTGAACTTTCTGGAGCCCGGTACTTCACAGTGCTTGATGCAAAGTCTGGTTATTGGAGTATCAAGCTGACAGAGGAGTCATCATATCTGTGCACTTTTGGTACTCCTTTTGGCAGGTACCGATTCTTAAGACTTCCATTTGGCATAAAGTCCAGTCAGGACATATTCCAAAGAAAAATGGACGAGTGTTTTGAAGGTATGAAAGGTGTAAAATGTATTGTTGACGACATACTTGTACACGGGAAGACCCGACAGGAGCATGACCAAAACCTACGACATGTACTAGAACGTTGTAGAGAAAAGGGGATCAAGCTCAACCCCGACAAATCGAAAATTGGCCTGACAGAAGTACCCTATTTTGGTCATGTCCTGAGCTCGGAAGGGCTCAAAGCCGACCCAGACAAAATATCAGCAGTGCTACGAATGAAAGCCCCCACGACACGGACTGAATTGGAAACATTACTGGGAATGGTCACTTACTTGAGCAAATTCTCACCAAATTTGGCAGAGATAACAAACCCATTGCGTGCGATGCTCAAGAAGGACAGTTTTTTTCAGTGGGACAAACAGCTTGACAAGGCATTCGACAAAGTTAAGACAGCTTTGACTGAACAGCCAGTGTTGGCATTCTTTGACCCAGACAAACAAGTGACTTTACAAGTAGACAGCTCTAAATATGGCCTTGGTGCCTGTATCTTGCAAGAAGGCAGGCCTGAAATATATGCTTCGAAGTCTCTCACACCTACGGAAATTGGTTACGCTCAAATAGAAAAGGAAATGCTAGCCATTCTTTTCGGGTGTAAACGCTTCCATCACTATGTGTATGGACGGCATGTCATCGTTGAATCTGACCACAAGCCAATTGAAATCATAATGAAAAAAAAACAATTTCGACAGCCCCAGCAAGATTACAGCGTATGCTTTTGCAACTGCAATCATACGATGTAGAGGTCAAACACGTCCCAGGAAAGTCCATCCCTGTCGCAGACACCTTATCTAGGAATTTCATAGACGACACATACAAAGGACTGTTAGACGGACTGGACTGTCAGATCCACTCAATAGAGTCTAAGATGAGTGATCGAAGGTTACAAGAGGTGAGAGATGCGACTGAAAATGACCAGCAGACCAGCGCTCTTAGACAGACAATACTGGACGAATGGCCTGAAAACAAACAAAACTGTAGTTTAGCCGTACGCCAGTACTGGAACAACAGAGACGAACTAACCATTGAAGACGGCATTGTCATGAAAGGTAACAAAATTGTCATCCCCCCATCACTTAGGAACTCACTACTTGAAAAAATACATGTTGGTCATCTTGGTATTGCAAAATGCACAAGGCGTGCGCGAGACATTATGTTTTGGCCTGGAATGACAAAGGACATCGAGGACATGGTCCAACAATGTGACATCTGTTTGACTCACAGAGATTCAAACAGCAAGGAACCGCTGAAACCTCGCTACATTCCAGAAGAACCATGGCAAGTCATTGCCACAGACATATTTACTCTGGACGGTACGGACTACTTAATAACCGTAGACTATTACTTCAGATTCTTTGAAATTGACAAACTGACTGACACTAAAAGTATCACTGTGATACGAAAACTAAAGACACATTTTGCACGGTATGGCATATGTCAGAAGTTAATCAGCGACAACGGAACTCAGTTTACTTCTGAACAATTCTCAAACTTCTCCAAAGAATGGGCATTTGAGCATGAGACTTCGAGCCCCTTGTACCCCCAATCAAACGGACTGGCAGAAAAAACAGTTCAGACTGCGTAGCGCATTTTGCGCAAGACAAAGGCTGACGGCAAAGACCCGTATTTAGCTATACTTGAATACCGAAATAGCCCACTGCAGGACTGTGGCTACTCTCCATCACAATTACTCATGTCTAGACGCCTAAGATCAACCCTTCCTGTGACCAAACAACAACTTAAGCCAGAGACTGTCAATACACAATCAGTGCAAAATAAGATTAAAGAATCTCGCTCTACGCAAAAGAAATACTACGACCGGACAGCAAAACAATTACCACCCTTAACTGACGGACAGATTATTAGGGTCCAAATGAAAAAACGTTGGATACCTGCTCGAGTGTTGACGGCTCACAATGACAGATCATATACAGTACAGACTGAAGACGGGGCAGTTTATAGGCGAAACAGACACTTCCTGATGAGCACGAGAAAACAAGATGAAAATTTTCCAGAGAATTTCACAAACATTTTTCTCAATAATAGTACACAGAGCCAGTCTATGAATGACCAAGCTGAACCTACATCCAACAAAAATTCGCCTGATACTGAGAAGTCCCCCTTATCCCATGAACGTGTTACCCGATCAGGGCGTATCGTGAAGCCAAATTCCCGCTTTGCTGGTGATGAATGGGTAACGTGAGAGAGAGAGAGAGAGAGAGAGAGAGAGAGCGATCGCACAAGATAGTGGTACAGCCCTCACCAGGGATCCCACATAACACTCCCACACAAGACAGTATTAACCAGGGCAGTTGTGACCGAACGAATGTACAAACGAACGGCTGCCAAAGTGAACAGCGGTCAGCGGGAAACGGCTACTATAAAGTAAATGAAACTGAAATACCGAGGAAAAGTGAAACATTTGTAAATGGGTTCTTAAAAATCTTATCTCTGAATGTTTGTGGAATATCTTCGAAATTAAGATGCCCTGAATTTGTGTCATTTATAGAGGAATATGATATTGTTGGCTTAATGGAAACAAAAACTGATGATACTGATAATATTATTAGGTTTTCGTGGACTGCAACGCAGCCGCGAAAACCTACTGTTCTTCTTGTGTTTCTTTTTCCCTTTTTTTTTTTCCATTATTATTATTCTTTGCACTTTTTTTGTGGCCGCTGTTGCGACATGATTAGAATGAAAATTTCCATGCATACTCACATGTATCTGAAGTTGTGCACCACTAAGTTTGTTTTTCATTTTAGTACTAAGTTTTGCCGCTAGGTGGCGTTTAGCATCAAAACATATAATTGCCGATAACTCTGTCATTTGACATTTTATTTGTATGCAGTTTTTTGCATTCTGTTCTCTGTCAACTGCCCGTTAAAATATGATGAGTGGCAATATCCATATCTTTGAAACCTTTGAGCTAGAAGAGGTTGAATGTTTGAATCTTTGAAAAAATCTGGCAAATTAGGGTGTGTCCACGAAAAACATGCCCATTTTTGTTAGAGATTAGATACGCTCATTCTGTTTTTTGAAATTGATTCCGAAGATCTTTGCGCACAAAATATATGGGGTGGCGATTTCAGAAAATGCATAAAATGGCTTTCAATAAGCGGTCAAAGTGCACTAAAATATGGAGGAATTTTTTTTTTGAGAATAGGCATTTTTTTTAGTTTTTTGATGATTCTGCCCTTATTTTTTAATCAATCTTTATGAAATTTTCACAGATTGTATTGTTTGTTGTTTCAAAGGGCTTCGCAGTTTCAAAATTTCAAAAAATGCAAAGGTCAAGGTCATATTGTGATTATTGGTTTTTTTCTTTGACCTTAAATATCTCAAAATCTAAAATATTTTATCGAAAGAATATGGGTAAAATCAAAAGCCTCTAAAGAGTACTTTTTGAAGAAATTTAGTTTTTTCAGATCGGGGTTGATTTGGTTGTTTGGTGGCAGTTTGAAGTTGGTCATACTTTGAACTGATTTCAAAGCCTTTAAAGTTTAAATGTGTGATATATTTTGTCATCATTGGAAAAAAGAATGTCTTACCTCGTCAACAAAAAAAGAATTTTGCAAATCTGTCGAGAATTGATGAATTTATAGAGAATTTAAATACATGACCCAGAATAAAAACTGAAAAATTTGACAGAATGTGCTTCACGGATACCTATGTTCTATAATTAGAACTGCTCTGTAGCTTTGCTCTTTAGTGGATGTAACAGGTCATGAATGTATGTGTAAAACAGCCTACTATCTCACTTCCATTGTAGCAGGTAATTTAGTTATGCATCAACCCATCAGAGGTTTTACACATAGCTACTTATTGGTTAAAGACTCCCTGCAGTGATGACCAGAATTAACAGGTCTGATCACAGCGGGTGGGGCCTGGCTCAGTGGGATCTCATTCCTTGGAATGCCTTATTAAGTTTGGTCACAGCTGAATTCACCAATGAAGAAAAACACTAAGATATATAAAGCTTTTGCATTTTGTTGTTTTTCTGGTATTTTAACTTGGCTGATCAGGTTTGAAACTGTTGATCATCACGAAAACCGGTGCATTTGCAGTATGCAATCTATTCATTAGTATATTCTTTGCACTTTTTTTGTGGCCGCTGTTGCGGCATGATTAGAAGTGCTACAATATGAAAATTTCCATGCATACTCACATGTATCTGAAGTTGTGCACCACAAGTTTGTTTTTCATTTTAGTACTAAGTTTTGCCGCTAGGTGGCGTTTAGCATCAAAACATATAATTGCTGATAACTCTGTCATTTGACATTTTATTTGTATGCAGGTTTTTGCATTCTGTTCTCTGTCAACTACCCCATTAAAATATGATGAGTGGCAATATCCATACCTTTGAAACTATTGAGCTAGAAGAGGTTGAATGTTTGAATCTTTGAAAAAATCTGGCAAATTAGGGTGTGTCCACGAAAAACATGCCCATTTTTGTTAGAGATTAGATACGCTCATTCTGTTTTTTGAAATTGATTCCGAAGATCTTTGCGCACAAAATATATGGGGTGGCGATTTCAGAAAATGCATAAAATGGCTTTCAATAAGCGGTCAAAGTGCACTAAAATATGGAGGAATTATTTTTTCGAGAATAGCATTTTTTTAGTTTTTTGATGATTCTGCATTATTTTTGAATCAATCTTTATGAAATTTTCACAGATTGTATTGTTTGTTGTTTCAAGGGACTTCACAGTTTCAAAATTTCAAAAAATGCAAAGGTCAAGGTCATATTGTGATTATTGGTTTTTTCTTTGACCTTAAATATCTCAAAATCTTAAATATTTTATGAAAGAATATGGGTAAAATCAAAAGCCTCTAAAGAGTACTTTTTGAAGAATTTTAGTTTTTTCAGATCGGGTTGATTTGGTTGTTTGGTGGCAGTTGAAGATTGGTCATAACTTTGAATTGATTTTAAAGCCTTTAAAGTTTAAATGTGTGATATATTTTATCATCATTGGAAAAAAGAATGTCTTACCTCGTCAACAAAAAAAGAATTTTGAAAATCTGTCAAGAATTGATGAATTTATAGAGAATTTAATACATGACCAGAATAAAAACAGAGAAAATTTGACAGAATGTTACCTATGTTCTATAATTAGATGCAGCTCTGCTAGCTGTAACAGGGTCATGAATGTATGTGTAAAACAGCTAATTCCACTTATCCATTGTACAGGTAAAAATTTGGTTAAGCAAAGACCCACAGAGGGGTTTTACCATAATAGCTACTAAATTGGTAAAACTCCTGCAGTGAATGACACACAATTTAACAGGTTACTATCAAGGGGGGGGGGGTGGGGGGCCTGTCTCAGTGGAAGATTACATTGACATACAGATGTTTAAAGCTTGTCCACTAATCCACCAATGAAGTAAAAAACATAAATATTATAAACTTTTGAACTTTGTTTTTTTGTAGGATTTCAACGTTGCGCTGATCAGTTTGAAACTGTTGATCATCACAAAACCGTTGACATTTGCAGTATCAAAATCAAGTTTTCTTTGCACTTTTTATTGGCGCTTGCACATATTATGAGTGCTTAAAATTCAAAATTCCATGCATACTCACATGTATCTGAAGTTGTGCACCACTAAGTTTGTTTTTCATTTTAGTACTAAGTTTTGCCGCTAGGTGGCGTTTAGCATCAAAACATATAATTGCCGATAACTCTGTCATTTGACATTTTATTTGTATGCAGTTTTTTGCATTCTGTTCTCTGTCAACTGCCCGTTAAAATATGATGAGTGGCAATATCCATATCTTTGAAACTTTTGAGCTAGAAGAGGTTGAATGTTTGAATCTTTGAAAAAATCTGGCAAATTAGGGTGTGTCCACGAAAAACATGCCCATTTTTGTTAGAGATTAGATACGCTCATTCTGTTTTTTGAAATTGATTCCGAAGATCTTTGCGCACAAAATATATGGGGTGGCGATTTCAGAAAATGCATAAAATGGCTTTCAATAAGCGGTCAAAGTGCACTAAAATATGGAGGAAACAAATTTTCGAGAATAAGCATTTTTTTAGTTTTTGGAGGATTCTGTCATCATTTTTGAAGCAATCTTTATGAAATTTTCACAGATTGTATTGTTTGTTGTTTCCAGGGACTTCACAGTTTCAAATTTTCAAAAAATGGAAAGGTCAAGGTCATATTGTGATTATTGGTTTTTTCTTTGACCTTAAATATCTCAAAATATTTTATAGAAAGAATATGGGTAAAATCAAAAGCCTCTAAAAAGTACTTTTTGAAGAATTTTAGTTTTTTCAGATCGGGATTGATTTGGTTGTTTGGTGGCAGTATGAAGTTTGGTCAAACTTTGAATTGATTTTAAAGCCTTTAAAGTTTAAATGTGTGATATATTTTGTCATCATTGGAAAAAAGATGTCTTACCTCGTCAACAAAAAAAGAATTTTGAAAATCTGTCAAGAATTGATGAATTTATAGAGAATTTCAATACATGACCCAGAATAAAAACAGAGAAAATTTGACAGAAGTTACCTATGTTCTATAATTAGATGCAGCTCTGCTAGCTGGCTTGCAACAGGTCAATGTACAGTGTATGTGTAACTATGAGAGCAATGTGTCAACACTGGTCTGAATGACCTGTGTAAAAGCGCTCAAAGAATCATGGGTAAGAGAGAGAGAGGGAGAGAGAGGGGATGAATTGTGTCTTTATTCTACATGTATTATTATTCCTCCCACACACTCACTATTGAATTGGATAGCAAAACAACTAAGTACATGTACAAACATCCACCTTTTAAACAAGTTTTAGCTTACCAAAAGTTCCTTCTAGTGCATTACTGAACTTTGAGGCATAGAGTGAAAGCTGATATATGTTTAACCAAATGGCTTGTTACGTTACCAAAATTTTTGATAACAAATAAATTGTAAATCATTTATACTACTGAAAACTATTGTTCTTATAATAATAAGCAGGATTCCCAACTGTCTCACCTGATTTTTAACTGTTTAGTATAAAAAGTGGGACACTTTGGAAGACATTTTTGAGCGCACAGTGATGATCAACATTAATCAAATCGTTCAATGTGCCACACTTAGATCATATTGGCTCATTGCCAATATATGGATGCTTAAAGGCATCTCAAAACCCTTATATAAGTGACCCCCACCCCCCATTTATTCAATTCAATTCAATAGTTTATTTCCAAGATTTACATAGTAAATAACATTGGACAAAGCATATAGTAACAAAATATATTGGTTATGGCGGTTGTTTTCAATTAATTATAGTATTGAGTATAATAATATATATCATCAAGCAAAAATTCACCCACCCGCCGTTGTGTGGGCATCTGTTTTTGATTAGGCAGGCTGCCACAGTCTGTCACAGGTATTGTTCAAGAGTGCATATGTTGCTACATGGGGTTGTATATAGTCATTCACAGTTTGTAAAAAAGTTGTGAACATACCAAATACCAGAAATGATCCTAAAAGTTCTCTATTATTCTTTTTTTTTTATTCGAGCAAATATAAATCTTCCTTTTTTTTCTTTCTTTCTCTGTTGATTTATTTTGTCTACTTTATTTTGTTCTTTCTTTCTTTCATTTTTTTCATTTATTTTGTTCTTTCTTTCTTATTTTATTTAAGTTGTAAAATTATCATAAAAAGGGACATTAATTTTTTAAATAAGTTATGTATCACTCGTTACTTTCATTCTCTCATTTCTTCCCTCAACACATGTTTATATGTCGGAAATCAACACAAATTTTATTACTTGTTTATTCAATAAGAGAAATTCTGTTGAATAAAATGTAACAAAATGTCTCTAGCAAAAGCAAATAAAAAACAAAAAGATCTTGCATTGTCAGAATTATGTCCTTCAGGCTCATTTTAATTACTACAAAAATGCGTATCTTATATTTTCAATATCAAAACTTTAATTCTGAAATAAATGCCGTATGATCCTATAATCATGCAGTTACAAAATTGACTCCAAGTAATAAATGTAATAAAGAATAATTATGTAAGGGATCATAAACTAAACAACCCACATATTATCACTATCATTCATTATATGTTTGGGGCCTCCGTGGCCGAGAGGGTTAAGTCGCTGACTTTAACACTCACTCTGCCCCTCACCGCGTGGGTTTGAATCCCGGCAGGGTCATTCGGATTTTCATGTGAGGAAGCCTTCCAGCTGGCTTGCGGTAGGTCGGTGGTTCTACCCGGATGTCTCCGTGCATTCGTGTCCTTCCTCCACCTGTAATTAGCTGGACGTCGCTATATGACTGAAATACTGTCGAAGCGACGGTAAACTCAAATAGTCAAGTCATTATATGTTTATTGCTTTGTGTAAAACTAGCCTACTATCTCACTTCCATTGTAGCAGATAATTTAGTTATGCATCAACCCATCAGAGGTTTTACCGTAACATATAGGTACTATATTGGCTAAAGACTCCCTGCAGTGATGACCAGCAATTAGCAGGTCTGATCACAGCAGATTGGGGCCTGGCTCAGTGGGACATCACATTCCTTTCGAGATGCCTTTAAGTTTTGGTCACATATAAAGCATTTTGCATTTTGTTGTTTTTCTGGTATTTTAACTTGGCTGATCAGGTTTGAAACTGTTGATCATCACGAAAACCGTTGCATTTGCAGTATGCAAATCTAGTTGTACCTGGATTTAATGTCCATATATTTAACAGAAAAAAACTCACTAACTATAAATCCGGTGGAATAGCGTTGCTTATAAAGCAAAACATATCAAAATATGTCAAGGTAGACAATGACAACAAATGTAGTTTAAGTTGTTTCTTTACAATTTCCAAAGAGTTGTATGGTTCAGATGCAAGTAGTAATATAAATGAAGACCTGAAATGTGGAATAGTATATATACCACCGGCAGGCTCTAAATATTCACATGTCGACCCCTTTTTTGACATCCAAAATGAAATGTTTAGGTTTTTTAGGGATTGTAAACATTACCTTTTATTTGGAGATTTTAAAGCTAGATGTGGAAATCTACCAGATTATGTAATGGGAGACCAGTTTATGTTTGATATGTATGGCTTGCAACACTTGGAAGATTTCCAAAGCGAAGTTTTTGAAACTTTTGATTTATATAACATCCCATTAGACAGAAATTGTACAGACACTGTTATTAATACATACGGAAATTCTTTCATAGATTTATGTAGGAACAATGATATGTTCATTTGGAATGGCAGAATAGGATGTGATAGACAAAACCCAGTATTGACCTGCAAAAATTCAAGCACAGTAGACTATTTCATATCATCCCCTTTTGTTTTTGAAAATATTATTGACTTTAAAGTTCATGATTTTTGCAGATTATATTCAGATGTTCATTGTCCCCTTGAAGCTACACTTAAAACAAAGTTTCACCACACTCAAAACATAGCAACATCACATATACACGATACACAAAGAGTAAGACTGGGATTGTAAAAAATCAGGACAATTTTCTAATAATCTTGACAGAAATATGATTTCTGAAATGGAAAATAAACTCGAAGAAATTTGTGAAAATAATATAACACAAGATACCTTAGATAATATAGTCTCCGATATAGCAAAACTATTAAAAGATTGTTCAAAAACATCATTCGGAATCATAAAACACACTGAAAGCAAAAATAAAGATGTTAATAATATCAAACAAAATTTTCCATGGTTTGATAGAACATGCCAGATCTCACGTAATGCGTACCATAAAACAAGAAAAGCATATAATAAATTCAAGACACAATATTTTAAAGACATGCTAAAAGTGGTAAGCAAACAGTACAAAAATACAAACAATACTGAAATAAAATGCAAGAAGGAAAAAAAAGAAAGCTAAATTAAATGACTTCTATGAATACTTTAAAAACTTAAATGAAAACATAATAGAAACGGATGATAATAATATAACAGACACCCAAATAAATGCTGAAAATGAAGGTGAAAATATAGAGATAAACGTTCCAATAACTGAAGCGGAAATTCTTGACGCAATTAAAAAATAATAAAAAATTTTAAAAAAATGAAATATAGTATAAATTATATGTTACAAATATATAAGAAATTATTCAATATTGTGCTTGACTATGGAATAGTTCCAGAAAGCTGGACAATAGGTCATATCATACCTATATATAAGAACAAAGGTAGTATAGAGTCACCAGAGAATTACCGACCGATATCATTATTGAGCTGTCTTGGCAAACTTTTCACATGTATTTTAAATAACAGACTCACCACATATGCAGAAAAAACAAATCTTATACATGATACGCAGGCAGGATTTCGAAAAAACTATTCAACCATTGACAATTTATTCATCCTCAAAAGTCTTATTGACATAGTACAATCAAGTAAGAAAAAACTGTTCTGTTGTTTTGTAGATTTTAAACAAGCCTTTGATTCTGTCTGGAGAGTAGGCCTTTGGAAGAAACTCAGAAAAGAAAATATTAATGGGAAATGCTTAAATGTAATAAAAAATCTATATAATAATATTAAGTCTAAAGTGGTTACTGAAGAAGGATCTACAGAATTTTTCAAGTGTCTGAAAGGAGTCCGACAAGGGGAAAATTTGTCCCCATTTCTATTCTCTATTTTCCTAAATGACCTTGAGAGTTTTTTACTGTCTAGTGGTATTGAAGGAATAAATTTAGAGACAAATATAGAAAATATACAAGTATTCTTGAAAATGTTTATATTACTATATGCTGATGACACAGTCATTTTCAGTAATAATGAGCAGGATTTACAATTAGCTTTAAACAAATTCAAAACCTATTGTGATGAATGGAAATTAAATATCAATACAACAAAAACAAAAATTATGGTATTCAGTAAGGGCCGGGCAAATATAACGCGAAGATTTACTATAGGATCAGATGCTCTAGAAATAGTCGATAATTATAAATATCTTGGTTTATTACTCAATAAAAATGGGTCATTTTATAAAACTAAACAACATATTGCTGAACAAGCAAATAAAGCCATGTTTGCCCTATTAAAAAAGATAAATTCACTCTCTTTACCATATGACCTACAAATAGAACTATTCGAAAAAACAATAAAACCAATATTATTATATGGAAGTGAGATTTGGGGATATGGTAGATTTGACATATTAGAAAAAATACAGCTTAAGTATTATAAATACATATTTAAGTTTAAAAAATCAACACCTTCCTATATGGTATATGGGGAAACTGGCATATTTCCACTTAGAATCGATATAAAAAATAGGGTAATTGCATACTGGACAAGAATGTTAGACAATACCAACAGCGACAAGAGCAATAAACTTTCTTCCAAACTATATAAAGTATTATATTACCTAAACTCACAAAATAAAATAAATTGCCAGTGGATTAAAAATATAAAACAGTACCTCTGTGATAATGGTTTTTCAGGAATATGGTACAGTCAAAGTTATATCAATAGCAACTGGCTTAAAAGAGCAGCATACCAAAAGCTTAAAGATATCTACATCCAAACATGGCAGTCTGAAATAAATCAAACATCCAGCACAAACCTTTATAAACACATAAAAACAGAACTTAAACGTAGTTACTTCATAGATAAACTGAATTCCTATCGATGTAAGAAGCTAATTTCTTTTTTAACCCGTAATCATAGACTCCCTATTGAAACCGGACGTTGGCATAATGTACCTGCTACTGAGCGCAAATGCTTAAGATGTCAAGAATTAGGAGACGAATACCATTACTTATTTATTTGTCCCTTATTTAAAAATAACAGACTTAAATATTTAGATAGCTGCATGATACAGAGACCTAGTATGTTCAAATTCTTAAACTTATTATCAAGTGAGAACATAAAACAAATAGAAAATCTAAGCATTATGTGTGAAAAAATAATGGATTATTTTAAAGAGGTTTGATGGCAAAACACATGTACTGTATATAATGATTTATTTATTTATATTTATTTAATTTTTTTTTTTTTTTTTGCCTTAGCTTTATATTCTTAATACAGAACACACACATCATGTGTGATAATTGGTACATTCCCCATCCATCCACCCTTCTTGATAAATGCTATAGGAGTATAACGCTCTGTGTTTGTTTACTTGAATATGCATATATTATATATTCATCTATGCATTATGTGTAAAGAACATGGGGGAAAATGGATTATTAATTGTGAAGATGCTTAATGACAAGCCAATTGTATATAATGATGTATATATTTTGCCTTAATATTGATATACTTTCTGTTCTTTTCTAAAACACACACACACACAAACACACAGGCCTACATATAGCATACACATCGTGTTTACAGGTATACGGTCAACCCGTCCCCCAGTCAAATCGTCCCCCCGTCAAATCGTCCCTAAATTGGTCAAATCGTCCCCCATGTGGCATAAATTATGGTCAAGTCGTCCCCCTAAGCCGTCCCCCTTATAAATACATATCTGTGTTTATTTTTATTTGATTATTTTAATAAGTTGCATTTGAAGTTCTAAATGTCGGTCATTTAAAAGGATTTGACAAAGTGTAAAAATAATGTTGATGGGTGATGTAATGAAAACCTAACTCTCTATATTGCGCGCTCTCTCTCTCTCTCATTCACATCGTTGATGGGTTAATATTTAATTTGAAAATTAAAGAAAGCAACACACAAACACAAAATAATAAATATAAATTTAATATTTAGAGTCACATTATGTTTCACAACGAATCAACTAGTACATAAAGTGCAAACATCTTCTGTAACTGACAATTGACGCTTCACTGGTCGTTGTCCACAACTGTTCGATGGCGGTAGATGACTGATACTTTCTTTAGCAGACCAGTTGTAGACAGCGAACCGTCTCGGTAACTGTTAACAGAAAATGAAAGGATTAAGAACAAATGAAAATATCAATAAATTGACTTAAATGGATATCTGCAAGTTATATATATATATAGCTACTAGTATTTATGTTTTTTTTCTTAAAGAAGGCAAATTTGTGCCGAAATATTGAATAAGAGTGATTTTAAATATTTACCAGTAATTTTTTTTTTGTTACAATGCACTCATTATAATTTAGAATATATTAAAATTGTATTATGATGTCATCATTGATAATTACCTGTCCCATGCTGCAAACAGCTTGGCCTGGGTCTCCCTGTGTCTTGATCGCTGGATGCGTCGTAGGCACATTTCTCCCACCAGATATACTTGGTCATTGACGTCCCAGGCCTCCTGGTGCAGGATCCGAACCAAGACGTAGAAGGATGGTGACTGGCCGGTCAGGTTGTTCAAGCGTCTGTGCCATCCTGAAACAAATAATTTTATGAATTGTACATGTATACGCATGACAAATAATTAAAATACCTTAATGCTAAACTGGCATTAACAGTAATGGACGAATGCGAATTTATGATTCTGTTTTATATTTTAATTAAATTTATTGCATATTTTTCTTTTAATTAAATTACATACCCTCTACGTCGTTGTTAGTCCGAACGGACTGCCCGTACACGTTCCACTCTTCGGTTGACCAGACGGAAGAGTTCATCCAGTGCCGATGGATGTATGCCATCAGGGGTTCGATGGCATCACTCTGGTTGAACTCCCTCATGGCATTGAATGTCTCACGGACGTGCTCCCACGGGATGAATGGTAGACTGAGGAGTTTCCGTAGAAAGGCCCTGGTACCTCGGTCTTCATGATACTGAGTCGCCAACCCAAATGACTGAACGTGTTTCCACACTGCCTGCCCCCAATGGAAACCACATCCTCGGATATTGATGTCGCCAAACACATGTCGCGTTGCCTTCCACAGTGCCTTTTCGTAGTCGATGACGAAACCTTCAGATTGCAGCAGGCAGCATCCGTTGAACACTACGGAAGACAGCAACACAGTCCGATGTCTTCCTTTCGGTCATTAGCGCAAACACAAATGGCACCTGTTTACTGCAGTCTCCCCTCCTGACGAAGGCAGCATCACAAAGGGTAGCCTCATGCACTGAAAAAAAGATATATATAATGTATATATATATAAAGGTTTAAAAAGCATTTAATGTGATCAAATCTGTTTTATTGTTATCTTGTTTTATTGTTATGAATAACTTCATCATCATCATCATTTATAATTTATAGCAGGAAATAAATATTTAATAAGATTTTTATGCTGTACTGAAAACTATTAATATTGAGGTACAATGTATTTTTGCGAGGATTACCTTAAACGTCCCATCCATATACCACCTTGATGCTCTGCCCAACACGTCTAGTTGACTGTCAGATGCTAGGACCACATGACGTCTTCCACCTACTTCAATGTCATCTCTCAGGAAGTTCTCCGGCATGGCATTAGTATCCAGCTGAAAAAATATCGAAATATTAGATTATTAGATTGTAATGTCTACGTTAAAACTGAATATAATAGATTTTACATAATTCACACATTACATTTAATCAACAAATGACAATATATATTTAGTTCACATAATAATATATGGTATATTAACATAATGCACATTACTTACAACAAATTCCAAGTCTTTTGGCTCATCTGGGCGCAGGTCTTGTCTGAGTCTGTTGGCACGGCGAGCGACGTATTCCTCGTTGAAGACATCCACAGGGTCGGAATCGGTCATGATGTCAGTCTTCACTCTGGACACGAGAGTCCGGGCAGACGTGTGAACATCCTTGGCAGCAATATCCTTCACCTGAAATAAGTTTGATTGATAAAAGATGATCGCATGTATATAATACAATACAGAGATATGTTGCAGTGCAATTAATATTTTTATTGTAGGATTTTATTGTAGTAATGGCTAGGATTTACTATAATATGTTATGATTCAATGTATCAATATATTTATTCAAAATGCATTATTACAATTTCTACATTTTGAATTAATGCGTTTAATTGGTATATTTTATTCCATTTTAATATATATCTTTACCTGCTTTGCGACCTTCGCCTTCAATCTCAGGGAGTCGTCGGGTGCATGAACATGTTCTATGCTGTTCCTGGTGAAGCAGCCATCTCGTTCGCTGACTCCTGCTGTGCACTTCATCGTCTTGTTTCTCACCGAGCAAGTCCACTTCACAAAGGTCGACCTCATTTCCTTCACTGTATAGGAATAACCATGTGAGTCAAATAGCAGGTCCTTCCCTCTCTGCGACGCACCAGCAACCAACTCGAACGTAAGCAGAGTGTCCGGGATCGTCTGTTGGGTAGGTTGTGGGTCATGTAGTGACGTCTCATGGATGATGTGAGGCTCGTTGAATGTTCTGTCGATTCTCAATGTCAATTCAGCAGTCTCACTTGTGTCCTCCATAGAAGCAGTCTCACTTGTGTCCTCCATAGAAGCAGTCTCACTTGTGTCCGGAACCGTCTCGTCCTTGTCTCTTCGGCGATAGACAAACATGTGGTGCACTCGAAATCTATGTCCGCCCCACTTCGCACCGCATTTCTGTAGACATAAATGCTTATCCCTGAAAATTAATAGAGATCAAATTTATTATTTTATTAAATCAGTTATCATACGGTTAAAATATTTACACAATGTATATATTCATACTCGTATATACTTTAAACTACTACATTTTTGTGTTATTTTGTTTTCACTTAATATACGTTTGAGGTTATTAGATTATACAGATTATACTTATAAATTATCGAGAGTGTGATCATATGGCACGCGACACTATCTCCATAACCTTACACACAGTCTTTATAAACAGACGTAATCACTTCTCACATAATCACTTCCCATAAAGTGTAATAAACTAATTAATGGAGACTGTATATAGTGAGAATGAAATGAAAGAACAAAAAAAAAAGTTTATATTTATATTTCTCATATATATACTTTAATTAATTTAATTAACATTCATAAGTATTAAATTTGCTTTTTTTAAAATTTTTGCTTTCATTATTAATTGAATTTTACGACGCTAGGGTATGTATAATAGTACCGTGAAATGTAAAAATATCAGTTAGATTTTGAGAATTATTTGGACTTATTATTTATTAATTTTATTAAAATCTATATAGCAGGTCATATTCATATGTTTCTTCTATAATGCAACAATGTATTTATGTACACGTTCAACAGAATTAAGAGAGAAAAAATGTATGGCGATCAAATATCATAGTTTAGAATTTCGGAATTGACAAGAGCTCAGAAAATATCATTATCAAAAACATATATCAAAAGGTTATTGAAGGCTGCATTAAAGGTAGTAAAAATTGGGCTAGTAATGTTAAGGAATTGTCATATGAATATGGTTTGATGTACGCATGGGATCAACCAAATACTATTGAAAATCAAGGTACTTTTTATCCGACTTTAAGCGGAGAGTTACAGATAATTTTATCCAAAAATGGACTAGAAGTATTCAAAATAATTGTAAACTGATATTATACAAAAATCTAAAATTACACAAGATTATCTGATTTTTCTTACAAGGCAAAATATATCATTTTTAACAAAACTCAGGATTTCAGCACACTTTTTAAGAGTGGAAACGGGAAGATATGCTAGAGAAAGATTAGAAAGAAACCTAAGAATATGTATCGTTTGCGATAAAAATGAAGTTGAAGATGAGTATCATTTTATTTTATAATGTCCAATGTATACTGAAATTAGGAAAAAACTTATACATAAATATTTTATCACTAGACCAAGTCTGTATAAATTATTTAAAAAAAAAAATAAGAAAATCTGTCCAATTTTCCAATCCAATAGATAAATGAAAAGAACTTACCTGTATTACACGTGCGATGCTGCCATCGCTGGCACGAGTCACACTGAAGGGCGTGCTGTCTCGTCCTCACCTCCTTCCGGCACACAACACACAAGTACTCCATTTCAAACTTATTTCACAAATTAACATTCACAATTCACAACACAATCCAAGGTAATACATCTAAGAATAAGAATCCAATATCAGTCCAGTATCATGAACGATTTAACAAATTGTGGAAATAACCAAAAAACAACAACAATTTATATACCGTATTCTTGGAGTTTTTAACACATTTAGCAATTTTCTTTTTATAAAGGAAACCGATATGTACTGTTTTCTTTGATTGATAAAATAAAACTATATTAAAAAGAAACAATTTTATAGCTATTAACAGCTTTATTTTATTTTGTCGGCAATATTACCGGTACCGATAATTATATCCTTAAATTACACATTACAACAATTTAAACAAAGACACTCCCAATCGACATTTTGCTTTTCTCTTTCATCATGACGGTAATTGAAAATATATACAAGATCCTTTAATTAGGCTGTGATAAACAGTTTTATCACTTTAACTGCTTCTATTTTCACGCCTTTTTTGACTGAACATCTACTTAAAGATTTGCTAATTGGTTAATATTCTTTTCAATTATCAACTCAAAAGGCATAAAATAAACAACAACTAACACAAATTGTTTTTTTTAATTTTTTATTAAACAAAAAATATTTGAAACGTGCTAAATACAAACAAGCGAGAAGCAAGATTATGAGATATACGTGATTTTAATATTATGTAATTTATTCCAATATTAACTTACCTTCAATAAGCTTTTCTTAATAAATAAATTTAATTTTAATAAACATATGAACATAACTCAGAACTATATAACTTTTGAATTTTTCTTTTTCAATTGAATAGGGGGACGACTTGACTTTTTTTGGTGGCTTGGGGGACGATTTGACCAAAATTGGGGGGAAACCTTTACATCTCCCACTCACCTACATCAGTTCTGTATTATTTATTTGAATATATGTCATTTTGATAGTAATGTTTGATTTTATTTGTAAATCACATTAAGACATTTATATAAAAGAGTAACTTAAGCAAACTTACTCTTTCTCAGTTGTATCCTGCACAGTCGGCATATATATCCTAAGTTCA